>NJDC01058116.1:1265557-1306182 GCA_002245475.1 Calephelis virginiensis
CCCCGGTATCTACATACATCCCTATTTGCATGGTATATCTGCTTTGTCAATCTTTTACCTGATATTCTGTCCACATGACTGAACCAAAGGAGCACCGATGGCCTTTCTGATTTTAACACTAACATTTTCTTTCAGTCCAACTCTTCCTGGGATTACACTGTTACGAATACGGTCAGCGAGCGCTACACCACAGATTTTTCTAATTATTTCAACCTACTCTCACGCTTTTTCTGACATAGTCGTCTCTCGCTTTCATACAACAACGTTGGGACAAGCACACAATTATGCAAAGCGAGATATGCACCCTGTCTTAAAATCTTGCTTTGAAATAGACACTTAAAACGATTAAATGTATGTTAGTTATATCAGATCTCAGGGCTTAAGTGAATCATGACAAAGCATACGTACATCTTAACTTGAAGGACATAATGTGTATCAATTTGTTTAATTATAGATAAACTATACTATATAAGGAGAAATCACAGAAGGAACGAATATACAAAACTCGCGTATATTTTATAATCCATTTTTTTTCCGTTAAAGATATTTTTGACTCCCATTTTGAATCAATATATTGACTATTAACAAGTTTAAATAAATTGATAAAATTTATATCAACATTACTTCAATGCTCGTTGCTATTATGTTCTGTGGAAAGTACTCAGTGATTACTCGATATGAACCTCCGAAATTTGACTTACGACGCGAATACACCTTTACAACCTTCGTCGTCTATGAATGCGACGTCGATTTCCTATTATCAGGATATACGTCTGTTTGTTTGCCTTTAGCTGTCATAAAAAAAAACTCACTTGTGATATAACATCGCCATGTGCGGTCCGGACCTGGTACAAGTACCTATACTTCCTCTGTTTCATTTCAGCTCTCTGTTCGCGTGTGATTGGCCGAGCTTGTTGTGCTTTCAGGCGACGCTTTTGCGCTCCTATACCTATAACAAAAAAAATTAAATCAATAATTAGGTCCATAACTTGTAACTGAAAATAACAAACTTATAAGTCTCAAAGGAGGACTTAAAGAAGTGTAAAAGTGTTTAAACCACTTCTAAACGGAATAAGCTTATATCATTGCCTACATTTTTACATACTCATATCTTCACCCCATGTCCCTTACGAGGTAGGCAGAGAGTATCGAGTGCTAAACTACATTTCTTTATCATACAGAATAAGTTAGTCGATTTCTCAGTCATTTGTGAACTGAGTTTTATATTTTTTATTAGTGCGAACTTCCGAGGTCTTATTTCAATTTGGGTTTAATGATGCAGTCCTAGAGAAACCGAGAAAAAATTCTAGATAAGATTCGAATCGAGATTGTTTTAATACCTAAATAACATAACATTTCAATCGCAATCGACATTTAGTTTTACTGCATTTAAAATGTTACTACATTAGGTAATTTAAATCAAATCACTATATTGTCTTAATATATTTTGTATCCTTCATAACAGACTCCAAAAAAAAGGAGGTTTGTAAGGCAATTACTCGGCCAATAACGAACCGATTTTTATGACTCTATTTTACCGTCAAATCAGAAAAAATATACGTACTTATTTTCATTAAAGATTCTAAATTCATATTAAAAAACATTTTTCTGGCCAGCATATTTAAAAAGGTAGGTCACGTATAACAGGTTTTTCCCCTTCTATAAATTTTATCAAGATCCGACTAGTGGTTTTTGAAAAAACTTTCATGATCATCATAGGTTGACATCACCATTGATGAAAGCTACTTATGGAATGTTGATTAAACATTACAGGACCATCTCTAACCAATTAACTGCCTTTCGAAAAAAAAATTTAATCATGATGAAAATAATATGGGACTACCTGGGAATTATAATCGATCTTCATATTTTTAAAGAAGAAAGAAACACTTGTACTGTTTTACTTATCACTTATAATTTATTACTTTGTAATTAGTAGCCTACCGATTTCGCTTGTACAGCATCATCAGGGCTAAAACAACTCCGGTAAACCGGAAACCGGTACGCTATTAATTACAGTAATAAATTATAAGTGATAAGTAAAACAGTACAAGTGTTTCTTTCTTCTTTGAAAATATGAACATTTGGAAGTTTTACCAAGCGCCGACGATGGAAAATATCAACTATAATCGACCTTCTTAAAAAAAACATCAAAACCGGTATATACATATATAACAAATGCCAAGGACGAGAGACACAAAAGAAAACGAATTGAGAATAAAAAGAAGAAGTCCTTTTCTGGAGTTAGTTAATATAAGAACAATGTCAAGTTAAACCAAAAAAACACGAATAGTAATATAAAACAAAAAAAGAACAAATAAACCTTCAATATTTTCAAACATATGACAACATCTAATCATTTAAATAATATATTTAAAATACTTACGGCTTCATTAAAAAGATAACAGAATAATGATGACATAAATGTACACATAGAAACAAAAATATGCATGCATTTATAAGAATCTACACACTCGTGTAAATTTTTTGACATTAATGTAAAGAAACGAGAAATTATTTCGAATTTAAACTCAATCCACAAAATACACTACGTGTTATTATTTAGCCGTTTCAATTGGAAAATTGGCAATTGCGTTTAAATTTACGTAAGTATGTATCTTCTCGCCCATATCCCCGAAGGGTTAGGCAGAGGCACAACCAGGGCACCCACGACTAGCCGAAGATACTAAATCCCACAAAGTGAGCCTATCGCCAACCGGGCACATATCCAATCCCAGGCAACATTTTTTTTATTAGAAAATTGGAAATATCACATACTTTTTTCTTGCCCGACCCAGGATTCAAACCTGGGATTATTAATTATTATTATACTACGTTTAACTTTATCCATCTCAGACTGGATTTCACAGTCCAATTTAAACTTAATAAACGTAAAAAAAACGTTTAGTTGATTGTCAGGAGTGTCAATCTTATCAATTATATTTTCAAAGAAACTTTGGTTATTGTAAATATTTTATTATTTTATTTCTATTTATATATTATTCAGGTTGGCAACGCACCATTACCACCTTTAGTGTCTCTAGGCGGCGTGAATTTCTTAACATCAGGAAATCCGTCTGCTTGTTTGCAAAAAAAAAATTAAACTATTTGACGTGGTAGGTGTCAGGGGATAGGGATAAGAACATTGTCAATTTTAAAAGACTACTTGCAGTAGCTTATCAACGGGATCACAACCGGTATCTGAACTCATTTACACTTAGTTTTAACTTAGTTTTACTTAACACAATCTTCAATACAATCGGTGAAATTTGCCCTTAGTAACAAACATAGACTAAAGTACTCCAAGGTTCAACGCGGTATTAAAGACTTAATTTCACTGTGATACAGACCACAATATCAATTAATTTTGCCCCTCCTTTAGTCTTTGTTTATTAATAAGACAATCTCTGGCTTATATATAATCATGGACTAAATTACTTCAAGTTTTAAGTTGAAATTGTAGTGTATGATTGTAATAAAGACTGTGACGTCTACTTGAATATTGTCGTACCTTTATGATTATTAATAAGGCAGTATGTGGTTCACATCTTATACCTTTAAATGAGCAATTCTTGTATATATAATTGGAATCTTGGATTCGGTTTAACGATTTTCATGAAATTTAGTATGTAGGGGGTTTTGGAGGCGATAAATCGATCTAGCTAGAAATCATTTTTAGAAAATGTCATTTAATTCGTGTTTAAACTGAAAAATATGACTCTTTCTGACATCTTTTGGCGAATAATAATACCATTTTTTGTGAGCAATAAAGTTGTTCCAGCAGATGGCGTTGTTAAGTGACACGAAGTCAATGAGAGTTTGTTAAAAATACCGAGAAAAGCTGGGGCATCCAGCTAATTATTATAAAGCGAGACGCACAACATCCCCTTCTCAGATTGGGAACGCACCAACAGTAAAACAAAGAACAAGTGCATGATGCTGACGATAGAAAGAGACAACAATAGCATTGTGAAATAGAGATGCGTGAACTAGAAAAATGTCTGGTGTCCATAGAGATATCATAGATTTTTGTTCACTTTTGGTGTCTTACCAGCGGAAAATCCGTTTGCTGCAGTTTATATTTTTAAACATCCGCAATACCATAAGTATCACAGTTGTACATAGTAAATGATAGTTTCTTATAGTATTGGAAGGAAAACAAGCAGACGGATTCCTAATGGTAAGAAATTCGCGAAACCTCAAGACACCAAAGGTGGTAATAGTGAGTTGCAAACAAGAGGCTAGGATGGTTGCCAGGAGGGTTTGCTGGCAAAAGTAAGTTTACCGGCTACCCTATCCTCCGAACCAGAACACGTCAAGAGCAAGCGCCAACGTTATGGTGGCAGGAATAAGTAATGCGGCGATACCAATCCGGGCGAGCCTCTGCGAGACTCTACTACAGTCAGATGTCACGGTGTGAGTAACGGTAAGTCTATAGTAGGCTTTTACGAGTTGCCTAGCGCGAAGGCAGATAATCTTTTCTGCAAAGGGGCCTGGACCAACACGGGTAAAAACATATTAAAAATGTGAAGTAATACGTTACTTTGTTCATGGTATATACCGGTGGCTGTAAGAGCACACTGCGCCGTCAGCCCGACGATGGCGGCTGCCGGCCATGCAGCCAGCGTCAACCAGGACAACCGGCACGGGGGAGCTACAGCTGGTTCCAACTTGGCGCGATCCCACAACTATTTTTAAAGAAACATCAACAGATAAAAAACGTATTCTCACGCCCATATCGCCGAAGAACCAGGGCACTCACGACTAACCGAATACACTAAGTCCCACAAAGTAATAGGTAGCCTATCGCAAACCGGGCACATATCCAATCCTGGGCAACGTTATCCTTAGAAGAAAATTGAAAATACACATTTTTTTATCTTTTGTTGCCCGACCCGGGGATGGAACCCAGGGCCTCAGGAAGTCAAGTCCGACGTAGGACCGCCGTTTAGACCCACGGATAGACAGACAGACATCAAGTCTAATCAATCGCTAATACAGTTGTACAGTCTCCAACTGAATATACCTACAATCAAATAATTTGGGCCAAGTTTACACGCCTGCGCTATTTAGTTGGTAAAGTAGCGTCATGGGCCAATCAAACTACTACCAAAATATATCAAGATTTTTCTTATGCTGTATCCACACGCTTATTAAACTTCCACAAACCATTACACACGCAAACGTGTGGATAGGGTGTTTGGCTGGGTTTGTATAAGTTTGCCAGGATTTGTTTGTTCTGAAAACTAATTTGCGGAATATCGGTTTTCAGACACAAATCAGAGGAATTTGCCACAAGCGCTTACCACACGCGTCTGCACGTTTGTTTGCTTTTTTATTGAAATGCATATGCTCTGATGATGAAATTATATTCTCCTGGGAACCAACACCCAGCATATGGAATCCAAAAAAGAAAAATCACATATATAAAAAAGTAGCCAACGCATGGGATCATCTAAATGAAATAAAGAAACGAGTTATAGAATTATAAGAGAAATCAAAAAATCCACCATCTTTGTGAAATTTGTCGTTTACTTTTATTTTCCCTTTACATAAAAAAAAGTTAACTCAAACCTTATTAGCTAACAACTCCGATGTACGTTATTCATATATTCATAGCACTAGCACACTCGCAAACGTGTGGATATCACAGTATGGACTTTAGATTACTCATCTTTGTTTTTATCCAAGCATTTGTGTTGGTTCGTAGTTTGTGGCAAGCGTCAAACTTGTGAATCTAGCATTAGGAACGCTTTCAGAAATTAGTGCAATGTCAATCTTTTAGCTAGTTTTATTAAAACTAGTGGTCGCACATTTGTCGAAATTCGACCATAATAAATTTAAATTTTATTTCAATATAAATTACTTTTAATAAGAACGCCATCTACATTTGTCAAGACCAACTACTTTGTTTATATAGTTTGTGCGCCATCTATATTTTTTTATCATTATCAATATTTTTGTCTGTGTCAAATGTATAATAGTTTGTGTATTGTTTTATTTATTGATTTGATGTACTTTATAAGCATTATTATTGAAAAATATTAGCATTCTGCACTTCTCCTACACATAAACTATAAGTTTGTCAAATTTCATACTGCTCCGTCAGCGCAATTTTCTTAAAAAGGGTCCAAAGTTTTTATTTCACGTATTTTCACGTAGGTATATTATAATACTGCGTCAATGGAGAAGTCTGGTATTGTCGGTTTTAATTAAAATTATTTTATTTAGCGTCTTCGGCATGATCTTATTTATTATGTGTGTAATATAATCTGTCGGAGATACATTACCGCAACCTTTAGAACTATGTTGCTGAGATTCAATACTTCAAATTATAAAGATGTTCCATTACTGTCTCCTGATGTTATTATTTAGAATTATTATATAATATCATGTTTTAATATTTTAACAAAATTTTAAAATGAGATTAGATTAGGTTTAACCCTTAATACCATAATTTACCACCGTTTCTAAACCCAGCCAGTCAGGAGAAGAAACGGCAAAACAAGCTCCCTGGCAACCAGGATTAACCCTATCTATCTTAAACTGCCGCCGTTTCCAAACCTAGCCAGTCAGAAAAGTGAAGGTGAAACAAACTCCTTGGCAACCAAGAATATTATTTGCTATAACATTTATATTGAAAAAAAAAACAATTTAACTTTTCTGCAAAGAAATCGTTAGATATAAATGATGTGTTTCTGTCTATGGCAGAACTGCATCAAAACCGGTTTTATATTGTGAATGTGCTATTACAAACAACACTTTTGGGGCGTTTCAATTGTGGTCAATTAACCACTTTATGACAATTTTAGCATGGCTACGGATAGGGCGTTGAAGGCATTAGGGGACTGACACTAAAACAGTGTGATATTTGTAAGAAAATGGCTCTAGACAAGAATTATGATTGGCCAGTACTGAACACATACCCAATTGAGCATCATCATTCTTTCCAGAAAGTAGTCAAGAGATGTAGCTATCACGGCCGCGCCGTAGACGCTGGTGCCGAATATTGTCAACACTGCAATAAAAAAAATAACCATTTACATTCACATATTTCTAACTAGAAGGGGAGAAAGTACGTAGTAGTAATTAAATTCCTGCACCAATTTCTTTCAATTGCGTGTATTTTTCTGGGATACGGCAAACAACAAACACATGGCTCTATACACCACAGTTGTTATAGGAGCGTCGCTAACCCGTGGCCGGGGCCGGAACATGACAGTCGTTATGGCAGCAGGAATAAGTAAGGTGGTGTACCTCTACCCGGACAACTTGCTGCACAGTACTCTCCTTAACCTTCAGTGACCTTGTTGGTAATGACCTATTTAACCTATACTCGCCTGTAACGAGCTGCCTGGCAGACAGATCAGACAGACAGGTCTATCCTACTTAGCGGTTAAGAAGGGCGACAAGTAATGTTATGTTCATCAACACTTTTGATTACGTAAAGACTGAGACAGCTTCAAGAAGGCAACACACCAATACTATTATTGTTGTAAATAACCGATGTGTGTCTGCTACCATGTGAAAATCCATCTACTTCACATTTCAATTCTTTGATAAAAACACAGATGTTAGTCCCCGTAGAGAATAGACCATGATTCACGGTTTACGTTCCATATGGACCTACGCTCTTAATGAAGTCCACATTGATTGATTGATTTCCTGGTAAGAAAGTCACGCCGCCTAGAGCCACTAAAGGTGGGAATGGTGCGTTGCCAACCTGAGGCCGGGATGTTAGGCTTCGAGCAAAAGTAAGTTGACCGGCTACTTTTCCCTCCAAACCGGAACACGTCATGACGTTATGGCGGCAGGAATAGGTAAGGCGGTAGTACCAATCTAGGTGAGTCGCTGCTAAACTCTACCACTCAGATGTCACGGTGTTAGTGACGGTAAGCCTATGCTCGTCTTTCACGAGCTTCCTGGCAGGAAGGCAGATGGTCTATTCTGCAAAGGAGCCTAGACCAACATGGAGGAAAACTAATATAAATAATGTGCAAACGATTTTAGCGTAAATAAAAATATTTATCACACTGATAATCGAGCGGGCGGTGACACTTTCCTAAAATATACTTTATCTCGATGTTACTCACCTTTCTTCCAATACAAGTTGATGACGGCGAAGAATATTCCAGAAACGAGTAAAGCAACTACACACATCCAGTACTGAAACAAACAATTCATACTATTGTTACAAAATCGATTCACGATGACGTAGTTGTTAATCAAGTTAACAACGAAGTTTTTTTTTTGCGCGATTTTTTTTTCGGCCAGTAACAAACAGATTTAACGGTTCTTTTTGTTAAGATACGACAAAATCGCATCAACACGAAAATTTATGGATTATATTATATTAGATGCTAGTTGTTATTATATTAGATTTTCATACAAACTTTCATTCCCAAATCCTGTCCTCAGTCCTGTGTGGGTTGATTTTTAAACTAAAATGTTTTAACTATATGCATATGAAATTTCATTAAAATCATTTTTCACATTTTTCACATTTATAATTTATTACATTAGTATGGACAACTCAAAAATCAATTGCCGGATCTTGGTACAGTTTATATGGGACCATCTAGGAATCGCTAGCTCAAAAAGAATTATCAATTCGCGCACTGGTAATGACATCATACCAGTCTTTTGCAGTTGAAATGTGTAAAAAAAATATTGTGTTATTATGTTTCTGGTCGCACTCCCCTAAAACGGCTGAACCGATTTTGAGGAAAAAATTTATATAATTACTAATTGACTTAATGTAATTGAATACTAATAACGTTGTACGGCAGACAACGTTTGTCGATTAGCTAGTTTCCACATATTGCGAAATAGTTTCATTGTTTTTTTAAGTACATTTTGTAGGTAAGAAATAGGTCGTAAAGTATATTTCGTACATTTAATAAAAAGTTTATATAGAAATTTTTTGACGTCAACTAGACGCAAATGTACTCTTACATGTGTCTTCACGCCCATATCCCCGAAGAGGTAGGCAGAGGTACAACCAAGGCACCCACGACTAGCCGAAGACACTAAGTCCCACAATGTGATAGGTGGCGAGCCTATCGCCAACCGGGCACATTTCCAATCCCGACCAACATTTTTATTTATTAGAAAATTGGAAAAATCCTATTTTCTCTTAGTTGGCCGACCCGGGATTCGAACCCGGGACCTCATGCAGTCAAGTCCAACATCTGTACCGCTAGACCACAGGGCGATACATAAAAGAACTAAATCAACAAACACATACATCATACACGACGAAACACAGATAATATATGTTTGTTAGATATGTGAAGTCAAAGTTAAATCAATATTTTTTAGTCCATTTTTTTACAGTCTTGCCCTAAATCATTACAACAAAGAATTATAAAAAAAAAAACAAAAAAAAAAAGCAACACAATCGCAAGAACTATGATAACGCAACAACAAACGCACGAAGGCTCATTTTATCTGATTACAAATTATTGAAAAAATATAGAGCAAACACTTCAGATGACTAAAAAGATAATAAGTACACTCGTAGTGGTTTTAACATTCGCCGTCACATACGAGTAACTTTTATCACCACTATTTCAACATATAACATACCACCGTCGCACTATTACAACTGACTTCCGTTATTTCAAACTTTTCGCTAATTGGCCTATGCACAACGACACCAGGTTTTTATAGACACCACAGATGTTAATGATGTTTACCAGTTAAACAATGAATCCGTATCACATCAATGACGACAATATAGGCCAAAGGTATTAGGCAAACGGTGCGAGTGTAAACGCTACCCTACCTTCCCGAAAATATCATGATAACGTCGTTATGGCGGTAGGAATAGGTAAGGTCTAGTTAGTTGCTACCTGGACCTTAGCTACGCGATGAGTTGCAAAAGTCATTGTACCACGTTCTATGGTAATGACCCATTTAAATAAATAAATATCCCAGGACATGTTACAAAAATTGAATCTAACCCCAAAGTAAGCAAATTATATGCTTGTATTATGTTTTTTTATGATATTGGAAGGCAAACAAGTTAAGGGGTTTTCCTAATGGAAAGAAATTCAGTAATGGTGCGTTGCCAACCTGAGGCCGGGATGTTAGGCCCCAAACAAAAGTAAGTTTACCGGCTACCTTACGCTCCAAAGCGGAACACGTCATGACATTATGGCGGTAGGAATAGGTAAAACGGTGGTACCAAACCGGGTGAGTCGCTGCAAAACTCTAACACCTAGTCAGATGTCACTGTGTTAGTGACGGTAAGCCTGTGCTCGCCTTTCACGAGCTGCCTGGCAGGAAGGCAGATGGTCTATTCTGCAAAAGAGCTCGCAACAACCAAAAAAAAAGTGTGCTACTCAACGATAATAATACATATAGAAATACTTAAATAGATACCAGAATAAATTCAATAAACACCCAGACCCGGAAATGCAGACATCTAAAATCTAAATGTTCATCACCCAAATGCCTGCCCCCGTCGAGAAGCGAACCCGAGCCTCGTAGTTGTTCGGTGTAGTAGTAGTGTGTACGCTATCTACTCGATGAACGAGGTGGTCGAATTCCATTTAACCGTACTCACCTCTTACGAGGTACCTGGCATGAAGGCAGATGGTCTATTCTACACAGAAGATCCAGATCGACACGGGACAAATATCGAATATGGTTTCTTACAGGTTTGAAGCTTAACGTTGTTATTCAAAATAATATTTTAATGTCGAAGAAGCTAGACAGAAATCTTAACATTTGGCGATCGATACTCTCATTCTACTCTGCAAGGGACTTTGTGTTAAGATATATATGTGTATGGAAAGAACGACAGTTGAAATATTGGCAAAGCAGATCTGTGCTTATCCTAACGTTTTTGTGTGGAAGCGAGAGTTGGGTATGTCAGAAAAAGCATGAAAGTAGAAATGAGAGCGCTATGGACAATCTGCGGTGTAACGCTCGCGGACCGCAATGGTAACAGTGAGATTCGAGAAAGAATAAGATTGAAAAAAAAAATGTTGATGTAAAAAATGCGAAAGGGCATGCTCCGCTGGTTCGATCATGTGGAAAGAATGACAGATGAAAGATTGACAAAGCAGATATAATATGCGAATGTGGATGGTTCGATGTGGATCGATAGGCACCCGGGTAGACCAAGGTTGACATTCCACGATCAAATCACTCGGATATTATCCAAGGGTGGTGTCAAGAGTCTCCGAAACCAGCGTGTTTGTATGAAAATGGTAATGAATATGAACGAAGCCAGACAGGTTTGTAAGGATCGTGAGGTTTGGCAGCCAATACTCTCTGCATACCCCGTAAGGCATTTGGCGTGAAGATATGTATGTACAACACAGATATACAATACAAATGTGGATAGATGACACCCGGGGAGTCCGAAACCGGTGTATGAAAAGGGTAATTAATGTGGAGAAAGCCAGAAGGATCTGCAAGGATTGGGATTTGACACTCGACAGTCTCTGCCTACCGCGTAAGAGACTTGTCGTGAAGATATGTATGTGTAGGTGTCACCAGCAGGAGAAACTCCTATTCTTCCCTGTATTCTTAAACAATCGCTTAACATAGACGACAGTCATCATTTATTATTAGGGAATAATGTTTGTTTATCTTAATTCATAAGTTCGCTGAAGCATCACAAACGTATTAAATTCGCAACAGCTATAACACAGAAAGTTTAAAAAATAAATATTTATATATATAATAACAGTACCCACGACATTATGAATTAAACATTAACATTACAGTTAATTTTAACTAAAAAACAAATAGGTTACAGTAAGACAACTTACTGCTGACAACTTTTAACAGCCTTAAAAAAGTTTAATCTCAAAAACTAAATCCGCAACCTTAAGCAGCTAGAAAAGAAGTTTGCGGGTTCAATTTCTACAAATTGCGTTATTTTTTTTTTGTTACAAATATTTTAAAAAAACCAGAACAGAGGAAAAGTGCAAAAATTGAAATCTCCTTAGATACTTTTATATTACGAAATAGGAAGGTTATCACATTTCCCGATGACAAAAAATACTGTTGACTATAAACACCCACATTTAAGGTGCGTTGCCAACCTGGTGCTTACATCAGCACCAGGTTCACAGTGACAATGACAGTAAGATATTCCAGTCCGCAGAATAGGGTAGCATATAGGCTTCCCTAATACCCCGGCCACAGGAAAGACATGCACCTATAACATCTATGGTGTCGGTAGATTACAGTTGTCTCTTACCATCAGGAGAGCCGTATGCGTATTCTTTGATTTAAGATATACAAACATATATAAACATCAGTTATTCGCATAGCAGTATTATTTTCATTGCCCATAGTATTTCGCGTAATAAATGCATCCGGCGATTATATTTCATCACTCCCTTCGCAATTGTTTCGCTTAGCTCTTCTAGCACGTTCACACATATGAAGCTTTGCATGCGATTTTTTTCATCTCTTTTGTGATACGTATTACAAGACTAGTCAAAAGAACGTCAACCAACCAATTCCTTTCCACCATATACATTCGGAATTCGGAATTCAAAATATTGAAACAAAATGGCGACCCGCCATATACATACATTCCGTGTCGAAAAAATTTCGAAACAAATTCGAAAAATCTATGAACCTGTCACGCACGTCAGGATTTTTTCCATACGTAATTAGTTATAGCGGATTTGTTTGGGACGCCATTTGTTTAGGAATTTTATATATGGCGGATCTAAATCCACTCAAATTCCGTAAGGAAAAATTTGTGACGGGGGTTTTGTTTTTATGATATTGGAAGGCAAACAAGTAGACGGATTTCCTGATGTTAAGAAATTCACGCCGGCTAGAGACACCAAAGGTGGTAATGGTGCGTTGCCAACCTGAGGTCGGGATGTTAGGCCTCAAGCAAAAGTAAGTTTACCGGCTACCTTACCCTCTGAACCGGCACACGTCATGACGTTATGGCGGCAGGAATAGGTAAGGCGGTGGTACCAATCCGGACGAGTCGCTGCAAAACTCTACCACCTAGTCAGTGAGCCTATGCTCACCTTTTTCGAGCTGCCTGGCAAGGAAGGCAGATGGTCTATTCTACAAAAGAGCCCGGACCAACACGGGGTCCATATATTTGTTATATTCGAAATTGGTTCGAAACGGAATCGGTAAAAAAAATCTGAATAAGTGTGTCGGGCATATTAAGACAGAGATAAAGCCCGGTTAAGTTGTAAAACCGCGAGGTTGACAACACATTAGTCATTCCAACAAAAAAAGACAGAGATAGCATAACAAAACAATGAAATTTGCCTTACATAAACCAAGATATAGCTATTAACTATATAACAATCAGGTGGTCATTCAGCGGCTCGCCCGTATTAGTACCACCGACTTACCACAGCGACAATGCTCGTCATTATTGTGTTCCTGGCTATAAAATGGCATGGCATGGTGAAAATGTAATAACGTGGTAAGTAATCTTCCACAAAACTAAGACCGAATTCGCGTGGCAAAGCGGACGCGATGTTAACTCGTTAATAGGAAATCGTGCGTAAAGCCGCATAACGCACTTTCTATCCGCACGCTTTCTCTCTTCCTAAATTTTGTTAAAGAATGATAGATTACAAGTTACGCAAGATTAGATCATACTTTTTGATTACTAATTATCAATTTAACATAAGAAAGTTATTATTTCCACCTATAAGTAGATAAGTTTTTGTATACAGTCTTGTTGGTCGAAGGGTTACCGAACATGCCTATTCCTTCATCCGCGAATCTCAGATCTGAATCCCTAGGTGGGCATGCTTTTGTATGATATATGTATATATTTGCCTGTATTTCTGAGTGTCGGTGTGTACATTGATTTAGTATCTATATTCAAACGTATTTAAAGAATTAGTGTCATTCATTACCATCAACAACACAAACATAAATATTATCTTCACACCCTCATCTCAAGGTATAAGCAGAGATACAACTTGAGCATCCAAGTCCAACAGCGTGATAGTAATAAGTAGTAATAAGCAAACATACAAACATACAATTTGCATATTTCGTTTACATTTTACACAAATTGTTAGAGATTTATTAGGTACTATTGTTATTATATTGGTATTTGCAAACCCGTTGTAAAACATAACCACACTACCAGCAATTGACACACACAAAGAAAATATATGATGATATTGACGATAAAAGATCACAGATGGCGCACTAACTATTCTGGAAACGAAGTAGTTGGTCTTGAGAAATGAAGATGGCGTTCTTATCAACAAGATATTAAAATGTATTATGGTCGAATTTTGACCAATGGGCGACCACTAATTAAGTAAAATAATCATATCACATGATTGATCAATTTCAACTTATGTACTATTAAGATAATTTAAGGCTGGTTTCACCGATCATATTGAAAACCGAGATTAGAAGTGGATTTAGGATTAACTCAATCCTGACTCAAAAATATACCGGATTTAAGGATACGGAAGGGTTTTAATCATGATTCTATGCATTGTTATAAATATGGTAAATGGCGTGATTCTGAGAAATAAGTTAATATATATCGAAAAAGCAGTCGGTTCTTTTAAATTCTTTACAAGTGTTTGTTTCCAAGTGTTTAAAAAAATATTAGTATAATATAATATAATATAGTATAATAGAAATCATTTTTTTTTGAAAACTAAGTTCTGTGTAAACGAGTTTACTTAAGTTATGTATCCGTTCATAACCACTCCAATTAAAATTAATATTGACAAAATTCTTACATAAGGCCTCGAGCAAAAGTAAGTTTACCGGCTACCTTATCCTCCGAACCGGAAGATGTCAACGGCGAGCACTGACGTTATGGCGGCAGGTGTAGGAAAGGCGGGGGTACCAACCCGGGCGAGTCGCTTCAGAACTTTATGCACTAGAAATTGAATCCAATTTAATAGTTGCTTTGTTTAAAAATTGATTACAACATAACTGGCCCTGCTGAACAGTTTTCGCCATGAGACGTTATGCCTAGGAAGCATAAATTTAATATTAAGGTGTTCCTTCACCAGTACCATTAGCTTGTAATATAACGTTACAAATTTGAGCATTAGTGAGGGCGAGAGCTGAGCATAAAAGTACACAACCTGTAATAAAGCTCTTCAGTGAGGGATGGAACACTCACAATCGAATATGTTACATTACAGGCGAATGCTGTGGGTGAGGGAGCACCTTTAGGGGATTATAAAAGTACATTTCGCGTGTAACATCGCACTAACAAATACAGGTCATAAACAAAACTATTACTAAATAACCTTGAGCACAGAACCTATTTCACAAGGTCATAATAATGATCTAGATAGATTAAGTAGTAGGTATTGAATTTCATAATTCACCGTTAAAATTGTTAAAGTTAATCGGACCAATTAACCTGTATAGCGATACTCACTCAAATAATTAATATTTATACTTATAATACTGAGATTATATTTAATAAACGCCCAACCCAGAAATAGAAAAATCTTTAATTTTCGACGCGACATACTAGTACTACCTTCCTTTGGGTAATAAAATGTCTACACATCCGTATCCCTGAACAGAGTAGCAGAAGTATAGCCGCGACACCCACGAATAGCCAAATGTACCTAGCTAGTCTAACAATGTGATAGGTGGCAACCCTATAGCCAACTGGACACATCCTATTCCGGGCAAAGTAATAAAACTGTAATTTTTTGGTGCAGGGATGTGAAAATAAATATACTGCTGGTTTTTAAAGTAGCAGAGTCAGTCAGGCTATTTTTACAACAGTTGACCAGGGTTAGTATTACCGCCTTATTCATTCATACCATCATTGTCTTACCGATCTGGAAAGTAAATGGCAACGCAGGACTCTAGTTGGCAACGCACGTCAGGTATATCGTCGTGAATTTTTATCATCAAGAAATCCACCAGCTTCTTTATCTTACTGATAAAATTTTGATAATGGAAGTCGAATTTCGCATCCATTATTTTATAACGAGGCCTTCCCTTAATACCGTTACTCATTCGCATAAGTATATATTTTCTACTGCCGTCTATTAGGGTTGAACCACATCTATCAGTAACAAATCGCATTTGTTCCGCCTGTGCTTCAGTATGTTACGCATGCGAACAAGCTGTTGCGATACGCACACTAAACGGGATCGCATGCGAATTTCAAAGTTGAATTTGACCACACTATAGTTTCAAGCATGAGATGGATAGGAAGCCTAGAGAGGATACCTGGGGCCTTACCATGAACGCTTATAGCAGTATTATTTCCATGTTGCTAAACGTTCACGTATAAAAACATCTTTACTGCATACGTTATAAGGTTGGCTTTCTCTAATGACAATTTGTATCACTGAAATATTATTTTAAAAGCTAATGGTGGAAAGCCCTGTAGAAAAGATATGTTTCAGAATTCGGAGAATTTCTACGTATCATTGACCATGTCGGGAATTCCGCCTCATGATGTAGCATTTCCACTATCTTTCTCGCTTAAAAAGGGACATTTTGAGCGACAGAAAAAGACATGTCTACAGAAAAGTGACAGATGTAGCCCTACCCTTACCGAAAATAATGTTCCCGAGAAAACAAATCTGTTGTATTTGTTAGAAAAAGAATCGTTCATTGTAGCTTTCATTCGCTGACCTGGTGAATGATTAATCAATACTGTGTATAGTGAATAGTTTATGAACTCAGGAAGCTGAATGATATAGCTGAAAAGAAATGTAATAGAGCTGAAAATTGTTTGATTTAATGCGCAAATCTGAGAGATCTAGGAATATAGGTCACTAAAGATGCCAAAGACACAATTACCTCCCCGCGTTGGGCCGACCTCCTTCGCTGAATAGACCATCTGTCCGCCCGTCACTAACACCGTGACATCTGACTAACTCGTCAGGGTTGATACCACCACGTTATTTATTCCTGTCGCAATAACGTCAACGCTTGCTGACATGTTTCGGTTCAGAAGATATGGTAAGGTAAGGATAAGGTAGCCGGTAAACTTACTTTTATATGGGGTCTGATCAGGTTGGCAACGCACCATTACCACTTTTGGTGGTCGGTAAAAGTGCGTCTAAAACTTTTGCGCAGCAAATCACTAAGCCTATTTTCTTAAAATTTTGTGCAGAAACAACCAAAAACGTAACCTATACAAGGGTGTAAGAAGGATGAACCTTTGCATGAATTATTCTAATAATAAAATATATAAGTAGTCTCCCAAGTACAGTGAAAAAAGACAACTGTCATTTGAAAAAAGTGTACGATGGAATTCCTTCAAGTGCCGATTATGAAAATTATTTTATGTATCTGTCTGAGGCAGTTAAATTTTTCTCGCAAATATTTATTAAGATACAACGATAATTTAAATAAGCCCCCACATCGAAAGTTCAGCACACTTCGACAAAAGACCGCCAGACGACCTTTGCCTTTAGTGTTTATTTATATTTAAGAAAACGCACAGAAAATTTTCTTTGAACAAACAAACGGGCCGTGTGAGCCGACCTTTTGACATGAAAGTGTTGACTTTAAAACGCCCTTCTATATTTATTTTTAGATTAACATATTATGGCAACGTTTACTGTGACATTATAGTTAATATACATCTTCCCCGGATCACCCGGCGAAGTGTTAGATTTTGCACATTAGATTGCACTTCGCACCTGTAACATTTATGGTGTCTAAAGAATACGTCCGTTCTTGAACGCCAGGAAAGTTCTATGCTTATTAGCATAGCTGGGCACCGTTAATCAAATAGTTAACTTCGTTAATCGTTAATCCGTTACAAAAAAAGTTAGCTTCGTTATACGTTAAAGCGTTACATTTCGGAAGAATTAACGCAAGTTAACGTTAATCGTTAATCCGTTAATATGTGTAAAATTGCATTTTTATATCGTTGCACTGGCGCTAAGTAATGAAATGATTAAACGAAAAAATATCTTCGCAGTTTTCTCACTCGCATGTGCCGGCAAAATATATCTAGTTTTTTTTTTGTTTCACGCCTTGCCACGCACCGCTTGTCGTTCTTTTCGTACCTACTTGTCTGAACCTGTTTTTCGCGCCGCGTCGCGGTGCCATTCGGTAAATAGTAGGCATTAGATTAACAATTCACGGACTTCTGCATATTAACGGAAGTTAACGTGTCCGTTAACATTTTAAAAGTTAACTTAAAAGTTAATTCGTTAATCAAAATGTTAACTTCGTTAATTAACGATTAACGGATTAACGAGTTAATGCCCAGCTATGCTTATTAGCTGTCATATAACACAAAAATGTTAATCGTCAGAAAATAGCGTTTACCAAACTGTACCAGTAGATAAGGTATTAATTTTGTACAGTGCGTCGAAATAAATAATTAATTATTAAACACAATAATAATAAAGTAACAGTAAGTAAGTTTCTTCACGCCCATATCCCCGAAGGAGTAAACAAAGGCACTACCAGGGCACCCACGACTAGCCGAAGACACTAAGTCCCACAATGTGATAGGTGGCAAGTCTATCGCCAATCGGGCACATATCCAATCCCGAGCAACATTTTTTATTAGAAAATTGGAAATACCATATTTTTTTTCTTCCCCGACCTACGATTCGAACCCGGGACAACTCCGGAAACGGGTCAATTCAAACACCTGGACCGCTAGACCACAGAGGCAATTATAAATATTATTCCCAAATAGAAATATTCATTCAAAACAGTCCACAAAAATGTTTTACTTGTTTCCACACTATGTCGTACCTAGTACAAGTAACGACGTCAATAGCCTGCGAATGCGACTGCGGTCAGTGGGAACCAGTTTTATGCTTTGTTTACGTTATAACCATGCACCTTGTATTTTGCGTTAAATAAACATTGTAAGTTTTTTCTATTATTTTTAATTACTTCATGAACCGAACGTGGTATTGATTCTGAAACGTTTCTCAAAATTTGACTGGTACTTAAAATGTCACCCTGTACAAGATTAAAACAAATATTACTCCGAAACTGTTTCGTGATCTTGATAACATTTACATGGGACCACCTCACAATCAACATTTCGAAAAAAGGACCATTGAAATCTGTTGGCTATTGGCCGAGAAGTGCATAATAATTAAAATTGCAAATGTCGGTTCCAACCATTTCATTCCACTTCGCGATTATATTATTATTTTTTTCTAAAGAAAGCAAATGTTTCCGAAATTGTCCCGCATACATTTTATACTAGTACTTATTGAGTTCTAATTAATAATGCATATTTTTTTCTTTCTTTTTAACTACAACTCAAAACGCCATTTGGATCATATTAAAATTAATATACCTCGAAATGAAGACCCAGCTTTCTAAAAACCTCAAAATCGGTTAGCTATTAGCCGAGTAATCGCTTTACATACAAAAAAAATATAAAACATACAGTCGAACAAAGAACCACTTCCTTCATAACCACGCGTCACGCATAATACCTATGTTTACTAACCGAATTTATTATGAAATAAACATACACTGTTCCATTCTTGTTTGAAGATATTTCAGCTTTGTTTTTAATGATAAATTATAAACATTTAACATTAATTTTTGACCAATCGCTACGGGAGACTTGGCTCCAGTATTTGTGATCAAACTTGTCCCAACGCCAAATATCATAAAAGTGTTTATTTTTTGTATATATGTGTGTTCCAGTTTTACGTTAAAACAGTTAATCTTCTAGCTCTAACTAAAAAGTCAATAATATAAAAAAATAAAGATTTTAGTATAAAGAAGAAGTAGACTTGACGAAGTGAAGTACGCTACTTTTTAAATCGATATCAGATCAACTAGTCTAGAAGAGAAAACTTTGTGCCCCTTTTCACGACAATCATGCGGACAGATTGACCATTATGACGGTCCAATTTCGACCATTGGCTTCATTAATTAAGAGCTATTATCTACCACCGGATTCGCTAAACGTGACTTCACTTGTAGAGAACCAATTTAAGAAATATCGTTTTCTTTACAGCTAGCTATGCCCGCGACTTTATCCATGTGGAGTTTACAGACCTTTATTTTGTTTCACTATAATGTTTCTTAAGTAAAAGTGGCCTATGTTACTCCTTATTACATCGGCTACCTGCTGTGGATGTCGCGTCAACATCGGACCAGCTGTATGTATATGTACGGTCCACACATTTATGTGCATGTAATAAAAAACGATTATTTTGATACAAACAGACACTTCAATTCTATTGATTTGTATAGGTAAGGTAGCTAAGTAATAATGAATACAAAGATTTTTTCCTCGCGTCGGTCCATGTCCAAGTAGAATAGACCATCTGCCTTTCTGGGGAGCATAGGTCGATGGGCCATTTCCAACAAGTCCATTAGTGGGAGATCGCTGTGCAGCAATATGCCCAGTGAGGGATCCACGGTCTTACCAATTCCTGCCCCATAGTGACAGTGTCTTATTCTAATCCGTAGAGTAGGGCCCGTGTTAGCCGGGGCTCCATTGTAGAATAGACCATCTGCCATCCTTGACAGGCAGCTCGTAAAAGGCGAGCATAGGCTTACCGTCACTAACACCGTTACATCTGACTAGGTGGTAGAGTTTAGTAGCGACTCGCTCGGATTGGTACCACCGCCTTACCTGTTCCTGTCGCCATAACGTCATGACGTGTTCCGGTTCAGAGGGTAAGGTAGCCGGTGAACTTACTTTTGCTCGAGGCCTAACATCCCGGCCTCAGGTTGGCAACGCACCATTACCACCTTTGGGGTCTTTAGGCAGCGTAAATTTCTTACCACCAGGAAATTCGCCTGCTTGTTTACCTTCCTATATCATTAAAAAATAAAATAAAGGGTAGCCCTAAGTAGAATAGACTAGTTACCAAATTTCGACACACGTTCTCAAAAATAAACGATTTTAAATTTTGTTTTTTATTGTATCTTTGTTATTTAATGGTTCATTTATCAAAATTAGTGTCATTAGTCTCGTCTGACAAGCTAGATAGTATACTTACCTATTTTTGTTTGTTTAAAATAAAATAACATTTTGATCGCCTCTGTGGTCTAGCGGTCCGGGTGTTGGACTTGACTGCATGAGGTCCCGGGTCGGCCAACAAAAAGAAAATTGGATTTTTCTAATTTTCTAATAAAAAAAATGTTGGTCGGGATTAGAATTGTGCCCGGTTGGCGATAGGCTTGCCACCTAGCACATTGTCGGACTTAGTATCTTCGGCTAGTCGTGGGTGCCTTGGTTGTACCTCTGCCTACCTCTTCGGGGATACGGGCGTGAAGATACTTTAACATTTTGAAACAGGATAACCTAACAAAAAGTTTAAATATCAGAAATTTGTTATGTCTTTTAAAGTTTTTTTTTTAATTTATTGCTCTGTAACTTTAAAAGAGGTTTGAATAATAAACCTAGACACTATATTATATTACTAGCTGCTACCTGCGGCTTCGCCCGCGTTTTCACAGAAACCCGGTGTGCGATCGGGATTAAAAATAGCCTATATGTTAATCCAGGTCACAATCTATCTGTCTTCCAAATTTCAGACAAATCCGTTCAGCCATACGAGCGTGAAAGAGTAACAAACATCCATACATCCATACTTACAAACTTTCGCATTTATAATATTAATAGGATATATTATACTACACTACAATATATATTTTTATATTAGGTAATATACCTAGACACGTCACACAAATTTAATCTAATCCCAAAGTAAGCAAATTATATGCTTCTGTTATGGGTATTAGTCAACGATTCTAATACATAGAAATACTTAAATAGATACCAGAGAAGTTTAATAAACACCCAAACCCGATAATGCAAAAATATAAATGCCTGCCCCCGTCGGGAATCGAACCCGAGCCTCGAGGTTGGTCGATGTAATTAAGCGTTTACGCTAGCCACTCGACCAGCGAGGCGGTCAAATATTTAATTCAAGTCCATGCTTTTTTTTTTCATTTTTATATTGATATCTGATTTGTCTACTATCCGCACACTTCGGTTGGCCAAGTTTCGATAAAATCACATTGCATGAAGTTATTTTGAAGTTGCATTGTATGGACATACCCAGAAAGATAAAATCCCTAAGCAACGATAAAAGTCTTACATTATTATAATTGGTATTCAAGTCAATGTTATTAAGAGTTATATTTAATTGCCGTACGTTGTCCAACAAATTGGCTGCCAGCTAGATCAGACTTGAGAACTAGAGGACTATTTTTGTAGTATAGTATACTAGCCGACTCGGCGAACTTGGTATGGCTTGACATTGACAGCTACGAACAGTTTTAATGGCAAACATTCAACATATTGTTTTTTCTATTTTTTCTGTAATTTTGCCGGTTTTTCTTTTCATAAGAAACCTTTTCCTAACAATAATTAACACAAAAAAATAATTAAAGATAAATAGTCCATTCCTTCAAGAGCGATGCGATGAAGGCAAGGGAAATGGCGATTCATTTTTATATACAACACTAGCGGCCCGCCCCGACTTTGCACGGGTATAAAATATACCTGCACATAAACCTTCCTCTTTAAACACTTTATCTATTAAAAAAAGCCGCATCAAAATCCGTTGCGTAGTTTGAAAGATTTAAGCATCATACAAAGGGACATAGGGACAGAGAACGCGACTTTGTTTCATACTACTGCAGTCGTGCGACACATATCGGCCGGCGGCCATCATTCCTTTTAATACCAATTACAATTTTAAATTCGTAATATCTTTTGAATGAATTGTCCGATTGGAATAAAATAAAAAGTAATTTATAGCTATTGAAACAATCTTGCTCAATAAATAGCTTATTTAGATAAGGATTAGTATTTGACTAAACATAGGCTAATAATTTTATTTTACTTTCATTCTATAGAAAAGTGGTGGTATAATGACTAAAATATAAATGTTTGGTTTATACTATCGCGGACTTGAGTTCTACAACTTTTCTATAGAAGTCAACCATACATCTCTAACCATTTAGGCAGCGTTCGCGAGAATCGTTAAGGTACGGCAGTTTTTAGTCTACTTACGGCCATTGTTAATAATGTATCTCAATATAATGGGTTTCAAGCAATCTAGATAGCTGCGTATCCGCCGGCCTACCTATACCTCATTCTCATATTTATCCTGTGCCCAGATATATTATTGGCAAGCGATAACATAAAAATGGATCAAAATATCAATATTGGACAGCGAGTTTTGGATTAAAATTGATTATTAATATTGGCCGTTACTCCACAATTTTCACTACCACGAAAAATCCTGTTTTTCGGGATAAAATATAACCTATACGGATTCGGAATAATCCCTCTAAGTAATGGTAAAAGAAATTTTGAAATCGGTCCAGTAGTTTTTGAGCCTATTCAATACAAAAATACAAAGGTTTTCTCTTTATAATATTATTATTAGTATATTAGTATTAGTATATTAGTATTGGTGTATTAGTATAGACTTATAAATACCAAAGATGTTAATATTGCGTTTGTATTTTCAAATTGGGCTACCAAAGTTCTTGTGAAGTAATTTTTCCGGTTACCTTATCCACCGAAGTGGAACACTACATTTGTACAGATGATATTTTATAGGAGCAGGCGTTACTTTAATGACTAAAAACTAGCCGTCACGGTGAGCTCCGTACCGCTCATATTGCTTTGTGTGAATTTTAACTGAATTTTAAAAAAAGGAGGAAGTTATATTATCGACTACTACACTTTTTTATGTATATTACTTGATTTCTCCGTTATTTCTAAACCAATTTTTTTTATGATTTCAAAAGAGCGTACTTTAGAGGTGGTCCGACTGGCATCAAGTTGAATCTGATGATGGCATCCCAGCGAAATCGGAAAAATACTTATTTTCTTTTATACCTTCCTATACGACTTATTTTTTACAGTTTTACTTCGTTAAGATTACGTTATATTAATTTCCAAAGTTTTAATAGTTATTCTGCTTTAAAGATCTGAGACAAATATAAAAAAAACTGGTACCGGGCTCCTTTGCAGAATAGACCATCTGCCTTCGTGCCACGCAGCTCATAAAAGGTGAGCATAGGCATACCGTCACTAGCACTGCGACACCTGACTAGGTAGTAAAGTTTCGCAGCAACTCGCCCGGATTGGTACCACCGCCTTACCTATTCCTGCCACCATAACTTCAGTAGTTGTCGTTGACGTGTTCCGGCTTGGAGGGTAAGGTAGCCGATAAACTTACTTTTGCACGATGCCTAACACCCCGGCCTCAGGTTGGCAACGCACCTACCACCTTTGGTGTCTCTAGGCGGCGTGAATGTCTTACTATCAGGAAATCCGTCTGCTTGTTTGACTTCCAATGTCATAAAAAACTAACTAATATAATATAATATAATAAAATATTTTCAAATTGGCTCATCAGTTTTTAAGTTATAACAAACTAGACTGTATTTTGATGATATACGATACGATCATGCAGTAAATAGACATTTTCTTTTTAGGGTAAGAGATAATCTCGGCCTATTTACACTATAGATGTTACAGGTCGGTGCGTCGCTGTCCTGTGACCGGGATTTTAAGCCTATTGTGCAGTCTACCAGCTACCATATCCTCCAAGCCAGAACATGGGAGCCATTATGGCGGCAGGAAACGGTGGATCCCTACCCTTTCAAGTGCTACACAGCACCAGTAGTCTTATTAGTGATGACTTACATTTTAGCCAGTGCTCGCCTCTTGCGAGCGTCACATATATATTGGTCTAAGATCCGAAGTTAGGTCGACCTACACCGAGCTGATAATAGGATCAAACCGGTTTTATGGCAAATTTAGCATATCAGAAAATTTATTAAAAAAGGGTTGCCTAAAAAAATCCTGGACCGAATATTTTTAAATGTTTAGAAACATGTTTTTAACATTTCCAATTTTTTTTAGGCAACCCTATATATTAACTTAAATTATTATAAAAATTGTAATGAATCTGCACATATGTTGATTATATAGGTATTTGTTTTCCTACTATCCGATCCCGCGAAAGTAACTAGCATCGACAATTATGCAACTTCATCTTATTCCTACTTTAAGCCGGGATAAAATCTTAATATTGCACAAATTAGTGAATAAAAAACATTTTTAAAAATAAAAAAATGTCCATAATTTAATGTCCATAATAATTTTTTCAGGCAACCCATTTTTAGTATATTTTCTGACATACTAAATTTGCTATAAAACCGGTTTCATCCTATTATCAACTCGGTGTAGGTCGAACTAACTTCGGATCTTAGACTATATAAAAAGTACGGCACGTTACATGTGTAAGATCATTGGCTATCTAGCACGATTGAGGCAATTGAGGCCGCCATTATATTGTTAACGATATAACATAAACGATACAATAACCTATTGTATCAATAGCTATCACTTCACACAAAGTTTTACATGATCCGTCACAGTTTTATTTATAGATAAGGAGGTGAATTTGTAGAATGTCTCTAAGGAAAGAGCACGATTTTTCAAAGGTTCCCAAATCATACCTCCCTACAACACGGTACGGGTACCTGGAGGTCCCGTGTCAGGATCTGTAAGATTCAAAGTCAGGACACCCAGATGAGGATTTATGACCACTGCAAATGCAAATGACTTGGGGACTTTATCCCTAGCTGATGAACCTTCGGGACTCTCACAACCGGTTGAAACTCAGCAGCAATGTCGTTACCACTTGTTGGAACGAAGTTCCTTATTGCGCGTTGTGAATGGGGGCTAGACGGAAAAAATTCTTACGAAAATGTTGTCACGACACTTTTTGCTCTGTGGTCTAGCGGTTCAGTAGTTGGACATGACTGCATGAGGTCCCGGGTTCGAATCCCGGGCCGAACATTTTTTTTTATTTTTTTTTTAATTTTCATTTTCTATTTTTTTTATTATCATTTTCACTTTTTTTATATCGCACCTTCGGTGGAACAAGGGCACAATTTTCAAAAAATACAAACATGGATTAAATATACAGAAATGCTTAAAAATATTGTCTTATTGGTGTGGTTTTATTACTCTGTTGGCGCGACATAGTCTCATTGGTCAATGTCGCTCTTGGCGGGGGGATTTTCTGAGGCAACAAGGCCACATATGTCACACTTAAACCACCCTAAAATTGGAAGTTACTGGCCACGTTCTAATTTATAAGAAAATGTCAATATTTAAGCAAAAAACACATAATTTTTATTAAAAAAATATCCTAAATTAAAGCTGGAATATGGTCATAATTACAATATAATTTACATGTTGGAGGAACAAGGGCATAAGTGCACCTCTCTTTAAAAAAAACTTAAACTTATTTAACACTTGTAAACTTGAGAGCAATATTAACAGCGCTAGACAACATGGAATGCTAAATATATGTTAAAATGGCTATCCTGTAAAATTACAAAAAGAGCAATTGTGCCCTTGTTCCACCGAAGGTGCGATATTATTATTTTTTTACATTTTTATTTTCTTTTTTTTTACTTCATGTTTCTGTCTGTCTCTCTCTATAAGAGAGATAGAGATAGAGATTACTAGAGATTGATAGAGATTGAGAGGGAGAGGGGGGAAGAGAGAACTTCGTTCTATCCTGGTGTCCCTTGACACCTCTCAACTTTTTTTTTATATTGGAAGAAAAACAACTTCTACCTTGCGATACTCGTATGATATTTCATACCTTGCACTACCTATGTGGAAACAGCTACCATGGTATGGCATGGTATTTCCAAACGCATACAACTAGAAGATCTCCAAGAAAAGAGCGTATACATGTTTCTAAAAGGTAGGCAACGCATTGGTATTGCGCATGTCCATGAACGGCGGTGATCACTTACCATCAGCGAATAAAAAGCAATGCCACAAAGGTAAGATTACATGTCACTTGTAGACGTCAAAGATAGCAATGGTGCGTTGTCATTCTGAGGCTGTTGAACCTGAAGTATTTACCGGCTACCCCCACTTGTATATGACCGATACGATAGTGGGAATCACTGAAGTTGTAACGGCAGTAACCAGTAAGACCCCGCCTTACTGATTGCCAAAGACTCGGGCGAGTAGTCAACTACCACTAGTAACGATCACGGTGTTAGTAATACATCTACGCTCACGTTGTACTACAGGACTAATATAAAATATTGACCAGGAATCCAGTTTTAAAAGATTTGAAAATGTCTTTACTTGCTTCTGCGGTGTTCAAATCTATTATGGTAGCAATAATTGGTGACTAGTTATGGTCACAGTGTTAGTGGCACAATTATCAACGTCTCTTACAACCTACTATTACTAATATACTCATCAACTATATGTATTCTTAAAAGAAACCCGGTACCAACACGGCCAATATAATAATTACAATTGTGTTATATGTTTCTGAAGGCTTTAAACTTGACGCTCGGACGGGTTATGATACAATTTAGTTTACGGACATAGACTATTTTTTACCTCGTTAGCGTTAGCAGTTCCCGCCAGAAAGTGAAAAACTTGAAAACGTAGTGCGGCCACGGGCAACTAATCATATTAGTAACTGAAGAATTCGTAATAGTGTTTGATGATAGTATAATTATTTAATCACCTGCAGTCTAGTGATCCGGTATAAACGTTGATTACACGGGGTCCCGGTTGCGATACCAGGATCGGCCAACGCAAACATTAGATTTTTTAAATTTTCTAATATAAACATGTTGGCCGGGATCAGACAAGTGCAAGCTTTAGGTTTAATAATAACTATATCATTACGTTGAAAGAAAAGTAAATGTTTTAATTCGAGCACGACCCCCCCCCCTCCTTTCATCAGCTTATCACGCATTCAAGCCATAGTGTGAACAAATATTCAGTTTAATTTTGCGACTGCATTATACCCCATACATTGTTTTGTTCTAACTTCAAAGGATTGTATTTTCGATAAAACTCCCAATGGGCGTAAATTTTTTTGCCATGTTGATCAAATATAGTCATAACTCAACAAATCTACACAAAAACTTATAACTACACGTTTGAACTTTTCTCTAGACCCCATTCTATTTATTGGTGAAAACCGTATGAAAATCCGATAAGTACTTTTTGAGTTTACCGCAAACAGACAGATGGACGCAGTTTTATATATACTGATAGTATCTTCACGCCCATATCCCCGAAGAAGTAGGCAGAGGTACAACCAAGGCACCCACGACGAGGCGAAGACACTAAGTCCCACGATGTGATAGGTGGCAAGCCTATCGCCAACCGGGCACATTTCCAATCCCGACCAACATTTTTTTTTATTAGAAAATTGGAGAAATACAATTTTCTTTGTGTTGGCCGACCCGGGATTCGAACCCGGGACCTTATGCAGTTAAGTCCAACACCCGGACCGCTAGACCACAGAGGCGATACTGATAGTGACAGCACTATTAGGAGAAAAATATCACAAATACGAAAGTTTGTTAAGATATTTGTATACATTTATTAGTACCTACTACTAGATACTAGTTGAACCGTCATACGTTATTTTTTTCTATACGCCCATATCACCTAACGGTATGAAAACAATCTACTATGAAACAACTTGTTGCGGGATAGCTTAATATCTTTAAAGGTTAGTGAAGCTGTGCACAACAGTTAGTATGATATAATAGACAATGACCCGTTTCACGCATGCCCATCACTCCCCCTGAGTTTATACTCTTAGGGGACCTAAACTCTACTAACCAAAGTACGTACCTACTAACTGCAATGTACTTAGCGACATTTTTTTTTTATTTAACAAATGACACTGGAATTGTACAAACTTCTTCAATCACGCTTAAACAAAAATTGAGTTGAAATCAGTTCGATATTAAAAAATCGTGCCTTCTAAAGCTCATGCACAAGACACTCCGAACAACCTTATGCAAATTCTATCTATATACGACATATGCCGTCGTGCCCACGATGTTCGTTCGGAATAAATTTATAAAACTGAACTGATTTTAATATTAATAAACTTAGACTTCATTTAAATTGTCACTTTGTAAACGAATGCATTAGTACTACCCGCCTCTATGTGTAATAACATTCACACAATTGGAATCAAAAACGTGTTCCGTAAAAATATTTTAAGTATCTTCAAGTCCATATCCTCGAAAGGGTAAGCAGAGGTGCAACCAGGGTACCCACGACTAGCCAAATACACTAAGTCCCGGAAAGTGACAGATGGCAAGCCTATTGTCAACCGGGCCCATATCCAATCCCGGGCATCGTTATCTTTATTAGAAAACTGAAAATACAAATTTTCTTGTTTTCAAGTTGCCCAATCCGGGAATCGAACCCGGGGCCTCAAAAAGTCAAGCTGTTATTGTTTTCGTTTACCAGTTACCGTGAAATCGATATAAAATCATACTTTCAAATTTAACTTGGAGGAATCCACTGCTGCAAGTTAAATAAAAGCTTATAAAAAATGACTCCCTCATCCACTAGGTCATCGCATCACGCGAGAATGGGTACAACAATTTCGATCATTATTTTATTTTGTGTTAACAATTATTGTCTTATAAAAGAAAAAAAAAATTGAAAGTTTAGCAGAACATAAGAAAAAAAATTTAGAGCTCGATATCACTCATAGTATAAAACAAAGTCACTTCCTCTGTCCCTATGTCCTTTTGTATGTATCTTTAAAACTACGCAACTGATTTTGATGCAGTTTTTTTTAATAAAGTGATTGAAGAGGAAGGTTTATATGTGCATTTCAAAAAAGTGCGAAGCCGGGGCGGGCCTCTAGTTTATATATAATCAGGAAAACGTCCGTCAAGTCCCCAATCGTAAATAAAAATAATCAGATATTAAATTATTATAAATTGATAGCATTTAAGTTTAAAGTTATTCCGCGCTAAAGACTCTGGAGGTCATTCGCATATTACGAAATTGTTATGTAAATTTTTATACTTGTTATTGAAGTAGACGAATCTTTTGATAAATTAATAAATTAGATATGATAGCACTAAAAGACATTCTGACAATATTTATTTTTTGATTGGACGAATGGATATATTGATTTTGAATTAGAATTTTATTTTGACAATCCACCATCAGATCACTCGAATATTATCCGAGGGTGGAGTCAAGTTGCTCGCCCCGGAAATGGAACCCGTGACCTCGTATAGTCAACACCAGCATTGGACCACTAGACCACAGAGGCGATTTGATACATTATTATTATAAGTATTGCTTCTGCTTTGCCTTCCAATTTTTAGAAAATAAAACCTATAATATACAATAAAAAAAATCACATACCGTTGTCGGTCTGCTGTCAAGAAAGTGGTCGTATATGGCCAGACCGGCAATAGCCAGCAGGAGACCGGTGTGGAACCCCGTCATAAACAAACCAACATATTGTATTAACATTGTTATGAGACCAAACAGAAGGCCCGCAGACACTGCAACACCTGTGTACAATTTTTATAATTACAATATTTTTATATAGCTTTTTATTCACGCCCTTATCCCCGGAGAGGTAGGCAGATACTCTGCTACTGATACTAGAATATCGATTGCATGCAAATTGGAATTTGGAGTCGGATATGTTAAGGTACCTACTCTTGAACACAGCACTAGCGAATAGTTAGCATTATGGGATTCGTTTACTTTTTTTGTAACTGAATGTTAATAATCCGCTAGTACTGTGCTCAAGAGTACCTAAAATGACATATATTCGATTCCAATTTCCAATTTGCATGAAACTAGGTTCAAAATGACCCCACTTCGCACTTAAGATTAGCCGAAGATACTTAGTCCCATAATATGGTAGAAACAAACCTATCGCCAATCAATAACCTGTTAAATCCCGTTGCTTTTATTAGAAATTAGAAACATATTCTGAGCAGCCGACCAGGGAATCGAACCCTAGATATTACGTAGTCAACGTCAACACTGAACTAGACAACACAGGCGAGATTTTTTTTTCTTATTACTTAATATGGATCTGATTTCCACCATATGAACAATAGGGCTCCAATATAAAATGTTAGATTTTATTAAAATCAGTCAAGCAAGTGACGCGCTATCAAAGCTATGGATGTATCTATATTTACATAAAAAAACCTATTTTAACAAATCATCTAGCATTTAAATATATTTTATTTCGATATATACATCGCAAATATAGACTCGCCATTCCGGATATGTTTATTCATTTGGTATTTTCACCAAAATGCCGAAACGCGTTTCGTGTGGAACCTGTTTTGAGTTTAGTTTTACAATCGAAATTTCCGGTTTAGGGTTTTACTTGACAACTTATTTTAAAATTTAAAAATATATTTGACACCTTACATCTGTATATGTAAAAAAATCACACACACCAACTCCATCATCATCGAATATGGTGCAACGTCGATTTTGCCTTGTCCTAAGGTCTTAGGTATATTTTTATTGGGCTATGAAATGTTTTGAAATTTATTTCACTTACCGACATTTCCATAGGGGGGCAGTAGATGTTCCTGAAGGCAAATGAGGTACACTATTGCAGATCCAAATGTGAATCCCGTCAAAAACATGCTCGCTTTGAAGCATCTATACCCTAAAAACATATATAAATTACTATGGTTGTACAGATTTTATTATGATAACCTAGTATAATGATCCTCAACTCATGTAATAGAAAGTGAAAATAGGGTCGACGTGGGACTGACACTAATAATACACTTTTTTTTTTTAAACTTACGTTGGAATGGTCTGGATATATCTTCATGGGCAGAGCTCCAGTGTTTTTTTTAAACAATTAAGATGTACATAGTACATACCCACTTCTTACATTTTTTCAAGCCAAAACCCTTGGATGTCAGGCAGAGTATCAAGTACTAAGTATAAATGATTCTGACAGGTCTGTCTAGCTTCCACCACATTCCTTAGTCTTTTTATTTATTCCATTAAAGAGTTCTTCTGACAGAACAACAATCAGTTTTTAGTTATATTTGAGCATACCAATTACCACTTATACCTGTTTGTATGTGCAATTAGGTATTATAGCAACAGGTATAATAGTCATCTTCCCATTGGCCGAGCCGATAACCAGATTAAATCTTGTGGGTGCAATAAGCAGAGGAGCACAAGACATGACCACTAGTAGGTAAGGCCTAGTACTGCCCTTGAAAAGAGGATGAGAATAACTTGATTATGACGACTAAAAATTACTTAGGTATACTTTGAAATATTAATGAAGTGTATGAAGAAGGTTGACTATTTATTTCTTTTCGGTTTTTTCAATACTTTTTTATTGTTTGGTGGAAATTAATGATTTACTATTACTAGATGTGGCCTTAATTTTTGCTATCTCTTAAAACAGTTACCGTACTTTATTTACTAACTGTTAAATATTATTACCTAAACATTACACAAAATGTTTGAAAATAGTGATATACAACTACACAATAGATAGCTACATAACAACAACTTTCTATACAACTTGGGTAAAAGTTGTTGTAAAAAGAATATAGTAAAAAATTCAGTATTGAAATCAATGACAAAAGAAACAATCATCCTTTTTTCCTACCTTAACTATATTTTTTAAAACATATATTTATAAAAAATAATGTACACTAAAGGTTTACAACATTAACGGGTGCTAGGAAATCATTAACTGCTGTTTGGCTAGGTAATCAAACAAAGCCCCATAATATATGCACGTTCACATCATTGTAATTTTTATTTTTGCGAAGTATTTACATTTTTACGAAAATTTCTATATTCCCAGCAAATATGCTTATAAACTTGTTTATCTAATTAGACCTGTAGTTATCATACATTTCGTAATCATTTTTATTCTACTATCCCAACTGTTACCCGGGCATCTCTGTTTATCTATCTTTGACAGCCTCGTTGGTCAAGTGGCTAGCTTAAACGCCTAACTATACCGACAAACCGCGAGGCTCGGGTTCGATTATCGACGAGGGCAGGCAATTGTGTGATGAACATTTAGATGTTTGCATTTCCGGATCTGGGTGTTTAATCAATTTATTCTGGTATCTATTTATGTCTTTCTATAGAATACAATAGAATATCTCTTTATTGTGCACCAAAATACATAAAAAATAAATACATTAAAAGAAACTTAAAAACCAAGTGATACACTAAGGCGGCCTTATCGCCAAAACAGCGATCTCTTCCAGGCAATCTTATGTTATGGAGACATAATAAAATAAATTTTATGCGATGGTGGTCTTAATACACAAAAAAGAAATATAGCACATGCAATATCAATTGGAATAAAATTATTTTAAATAAAGAAAAAAAATTAAACAGATTAACTTTAATCAAGTCATGTTTAAACATATTGATATTAGGGGATTTCCTTACTTCTACTGGGAGCGAGTTCCAAAGATTTACTGATAGCGAAGTAAAAGATCGGCTATAATAGTTAGTGTTACGAGAGGGTACTTAGAGAGAAAGGTTATCACTAGATCTAAGCAATTTTACTTCACTATTACAAAATTTAAACCTCTCCTTTACATACGTAGGGGCAAATGGGTTAAAGAATAAATTACAGCAATGAGAGAATATGACAATTCCGGCGAAGATGGATAGGCAACCACTTGAGCTTAGCACGAAATACAGAAACATGATCATATATACGTAGCGAAAATATGAACCTAATACAGAGATTTTGCAGACGCTCAAGTTTATTCATTTGGTCAACAGTAAGATTTATATAGCTAGCGTCTGCATAATCTAAGATGGATATGAATTAGAATTGGATGTATTAGAATCGTTGACTAACCCTCATAAAACAAGCATATAACTTGCTTATTTTGTGGTTAGATTCAATTTGTGCAACTTGTCCAGGGATAATTATATATTTATGTAGAATAGATCATCTGATAATAGGGTATCTCGTGGTATTGTTGGTTTATTACCAAATTTACTACTGGTGGCAGAGTATCTAATCGCCCATTCCCATACATCAAGCTCTAACTAGATTATTTAAAAATACACTTATCGGCATACAATCTTATATGCTCTATCATATTTTTAGGCCAATACAATTTACTCATATAGGTGATTAGGCATTTGATACTCTCTGCCTACCCCTTAAGGCACTTGGTGTTGTATATGTGTGTACAAATATAGATGACGTATATGTATGTACACCTATATATGTTTAAGGTGAGCAAAAGTACAAATATCTTCCATATTATAATCCAATGCATTTAATCGCCTCTGTGGTCTAGCAATTTTCTAAAAAAAAGAATGTTGCTCAGGATTGGATTTGTGCCCAGTTGGTGATAGGCTTGCCACCTATCACATTGTGGGGCTTAGTGTCTCCGGCTACTCGTGAGTAGCCTCTGCGTACCTCTTTGTGGATATGGACATGAAGAATAAATTACTAAATAACCCTCTCCTTGGGCATTCTATGTAAATATTAACTATGACAGATTTCTGACACCTGTAATTCTTTTTTTAAAAAAAGGGATAATGTTATGTACATATATTAATCATACTTACCAAAAAGTGTGTAGACAATCCCAAATACAATATACATTGCACAAATGACACTGATGACGGGGTCGTAACTGGAATCAATTAAGGTGCAAAATGAGCCTTCTATATGTGGGCCATTGTATCTTGTTGTCACGTTCGGAGGACTTCTAGTGACCTGCGGCACTAATTGTCCCACAGATGACATTTTTACCCTTGATATATGCGCTTAGGATCTTAGATGAATCTCTGAAAGAAAAATTTATTTTTAGTAAATGGATTTACCAGTATTTTTTTTATCTAGTACATAACATCAAAATGCCCTTTTTTGCCCTGTACTTTGAAGAGATTTGACAGAATTGAGAGAATGGTGTATGTACTTTTTCAAAATTATTGCATTTTATATACATAATGAATAAACTTATTCAATTTTGATGGGATTTTGTGTAATTTTGTCCAGTTTACATGCCATGTATGATGAGCATAATTATATGAAAAAAATAATTTATTGTTTATTTTATTGATGCCCCCAATTGTCACTCCTTGGTCTAAGACTGTGACATGATGATTTTGACAACTAGGTATTGATTTAGAACAATTTAAGTCCAGTTTTGGGAAATCAGGTAATACCAAATTAATTAAGCTTGAGTAATGGCAGATGCTTACACATATGTTAAAAAATAAAAAAAAGTATTTAATACATTGAAAGCAACTACTTTGACTAACATTTCATTTTGTTTAAGTATGAAATTGTTTCTTCAGGAAAACTTACATATACATACATACACATACATAAAACTTACAAAAGATTTCTTGTCTTAGTTTTATACTTAGTTTATTTTATTATTAACAATAGCATAAATAAGATAACATGCTAATTTTGTCCCAGTAAGATAGCAATCCTTTAGTAACTGTAGCTAGTTATCTCTTACTATAGCAATAGTATGTCAAATGCCCAATCCCAATATGCTAATATGGAATATAGATAATGATACTAAAATTTTATTGCTAAGTTTTTAACCGATTATGAAAAAATGAGGTTATGTTCAACTTCTCATGCATATATTTATTCTTTTTAATGTATATATTTTATGTACCTGTATTGATTGATTTCTTCATCATTACTGAACCGATTTTTTAAATTCTTTTAATAATTGAAAAAGTGCACTTTCAAGGTGGTTCCATTGCCACCAAGTCTGGATCTGATAATGGGATCCCGCAAAAGCGAGGAAAATACTACTTTTCTGTATATATAGGTGGCTTACCTATCAAAATTAAAGTCGGATTTTTGCAGTTTTACTAAGCGAAATTATTTGTAGTAACTTGTGGAAAATTATAATGGTTACCTGTTTGGTTACTGCTATACAGTAGCACTAACTCATATCTTAGAGAAGGTATTGAAATTGACCTTTTTTTTAACAACAGTCATTCTTCACAGTTGTTGTTAAAGACCATCAGATTTTACTAATATAAGTATAAGATGCTTCTTATTACACCGATATATGTACACATTAAGAGCCAACATAGTAACAAGCAATAAAATTTCAATCTTCTTTAGCATCATGAAATGTGAGTTTTGTGCATGTATGAAGCCAAACAAGTAGGATTTCCTGATCCAACCTGAGGCTAGGATCTTGAGCATAAAGCCTGCATAAAAACTAAACATTGGCAAGCACTGCCATTATGATTAAGGCAGTTGTGTCAATCACTTTCATCTTCGGCATCTAACTAGATACCAATCTTAAGTTGCCACAAACTAGTCAATTAAAAGTCAATTAAATTAAGCAGTAGTTCAGGCCCTACCATAAATGCTTATAACAGTATTATTTCCATGTTGCTTAATTGTCGACTTATATACGCAACTTGATGGCATATGTCTGACGGTTGTCTTTCTTCGATGACATTAAGTATTATTAGAATAATATTGTTTTAAGAGTTTACGGCAGTCTTTCCCAAAGTGGGCGATAACGCCGCCTTGTGGGCGCTAGAAGTCCAGAGAGGGGTGGTAAGGCAAACTGAGTAAATGGTTTTATTAAACTCCAAGTGAGACAAATACGTTATTATTGAGGCTTTAGACGCGAAAAATGAGGAGGGGAGCGCTACCGAATTTCTAATTTTCAAAGTGGGCGTTACATGAAATAAATTTGAGAATCTCTGGTTTACGGTAACCCACCAGTTCTATTAAACTCGAAACTTTGAAATAAAGGAGTTCAATTAAAAATTACAAGGCAGATTGGTTTTATGACATTAAGATTATGATCATTGCTGTTAAGGTGAAACAAAATAAATACATTGATTTTTGTAAAACACATCTAAGAAATTATTACAAAAATATTTTATTGTTTTAACAAACAAACTATTTATACATTTATTTCAAATTTGTCAATTTACTGAAAACAAACCTATTTACTGCTAGCTTAAAAGTGGTAGTTTCGAAAACTTAGCAAGCCAGGAAAACAAAACTGAACGGCTACCAGGATTATAATAAATGGTCTGTGTCACAATGTTTTCTAATAACTAACTTGGTTTTTAATTTGTGAATAAGACAAAATTTAAACAAACTAAATTTTCTTTTATTAAGTCAATGATTACAATAGCCGTTTGTCATGGCTGAAAAATTCAGCCTTTCACAACTATTGGTGTGCAAATAGTTGTGAACAACTTCTTTTCTTTTGTGGTGAGTTCTTCGACAAAGTTGGCGAAGGATGTGACAAGGGTTTTTGTTTCCCGTGTTTGGACTCTATTTGTGATCTGGTTGCGGTGGTGGGAGGTGGGAACTTTAGGTAGGGTTGTCACATGTAAAGAACGTGACAATTTATAATGTTTCCGAGCTCTTCCTTTATTTGTGTTCTGGTCGCGGAGGTGGGTGGTGGAAACGTTAGTTAGGCTTGTCACATTCTGTGTCGTTTGGAGGATTATTTGGCACAACAGTTACACTGCTTACGGAGAATTAGCAAAATAAAGGCTTATTTTACATCTGTAAAGACCCAAGCTTACATGCTTGCTGAATAACGGTTGTTGACAGTAGATACCTTCTCCTGCTTTCCCATGTTTTCATGATCCGTCAGTAAACCACGGGATGTCCCCTGATTCAGTGGATTTTGTTACTCCGTTAAGCCATTCTTCTCTACTGGTTGAAGTAGTATTGTACAGCCTTTTGAAACTGTATTTTATTATCATGGTTTCTTAGGGCATGGCTATGATAAGCAAAAAGATTAGCAATGAGTCCATTGTAAAGTGTCCTCAGAGTTGAGCATTGCGAGTTTAGCTTCCCGTTGTACATGAATATATAGAGGGTGTAAGTTAAGAATCACCTCCAGCTCTTATATGGGAGATGATTAGAATGCACCGGTGGCCATGCAGCAGGCAATTCTTTGAAGGTTCGACAGGGTAATTTGGCATGTTACTAGGGCCATTCTGTTGTTCCAGACTACACAGTCTTAGCAAACTATAGGTGTTACTATGGCTGTATAAATCCATAGAACATCTTTGGGTTTGAGGCCCCATTTAGGTCCCAGTAATCTATAGCATGCTCCTATGGCATTTTTAGCCTTCCTTACAACCTGATCTATGTGAAAATTCCAGCTTCATTTCTGGTCTATAGTTAAGCCCAGATATTTAACTTCTTTAGAAAAATGTATAGTCCTCCCAAAGAAAGAGGGCTCTTTCAGTTTATCCACTGAGCGCCTCTTAGTAAATGGAACTATTATAGTTTTGTCGGAGTTGACAGAAAGTTCTACTTGTCGGCACCACGGTTCCACTATACGTAAGGCTGATTGCAGTAAGTCTGATCATCAAGTGGTCTGCATAGCCTTGTGTTTCAAAGCGAGCATCATTGAGTTCTTGTAACAGTTTGTCCACTACAACTGACCATATGAGTGGAGAAAGAACTCCACCTTGCGGACATCCTCTAGTGATGCGGGCGACCCTACATGTCAGCATTGCTTCGATCCAACATATTGTTCTTATGTCAATACCGCATTTTTTCATACGTTGAAGTATAACATCAGTTGAGGTGTTATGTAAACCACCCTCAATATCCAGAAAGGCACACAAAGCCTCATCAGTAAAACCTTAAACTTGTGCACTGTTTAATAGAAAAAAAACTATGAGAACAAAAAAATCATGAGTATCCTTTTAAAAATTTAGAAGCAATAGTTGACAAAACTAAAGTTTAAAATTGTTTTTGAAACAAAATCATTTATCAAAACACACTCAAGTTTTTTTTAACTGTCATAAATGTATTTATCAATCTATTGATATAGTTCTTAAAAAAGCAGTCAAGCCATTTTAGAGAATTGTAGCTACAAACAATGCAAATGTAACATTTTGTTTACTATCATTTTGTAACTTGAAGCTTCCATTTATATTGCACTAGAAAAAAAATTATTCTCACATTGTAATATGTCTGATAACTGTTTATCATATGTGCTAGGATTATGTCTATTAATAAAATATATGTACATACATATCATAGGATAGGCAGAATATTGAGTACCAAATGTCATGAAACTTGTAGAGCTACCTAACTTCCTCCACATTTATTACCTTTATCATATTAAACACACCATTTTCAAAGACTCTTGACCCCAGCCTTGGATAAAACCCGAGCAATATGACAGTGGAAGGTAAACCTAGGTGTCTGAGTACCTAGATCCATCCACTTAAATCATATTTCAAAATAATATAAAAATATGTGTGTACATGTATAATGACAACTGCAAATATTAGCAAAAACATAGTCAAAGCTTAAAAACTTGGTATCACTAACACATTATTTTTTGATATGACTATATAATAACAATATAATAAGGGTTTGAATTGTTATTATGAATTTTGTTGCATCAATAAAATTACAACAAAACTGTGTGCATGTAAGATATTATGATATAAGAAGAGCATAAAAGAATTACATTAAAGAAAGAAGAATTACATTAAAGAATTTAAAACTGACTTAGACAAAGGTGTTAAATGTTTAGATATCCACAAATTTTATGTATTATTTAATAAAGGAGTAATAACACCTATCATTAAATTATATGCGTGTATTTGAATTGTGACCTAAACAGATTGGTTTGGAAGTTTCGAATGAATTACTAAAAAAGTATCATCAATTAAACATGTTGGTGAATTTGTTGTCCTGGATTTTAATTGCTGTTGTTTACGCTGTTTCTTAACATCATCGTCAAAGCGCTGCTACTAGCTTAAAAGCTGTATAAATCACCGATGACCAGCTAAACTTTCACTTATTTTTTACAGAGCTATAAGATAACTACTCATAAAAGATCTAAAACTCAAAACCGATTTTTTATGATTGTCAGACAATGGACGTTCAATATTTTGATCAAGTTGTAAATACGTAGGTAAAGTAACACTCACCATTTTACATAGCAAATCAACGATTTCACATCGTAGAAAATATAGAGGGAGTAACACTTCTTAGAGCAATAATATAAATATAAAATAATTATCACAAGTAAATCATAATACAGCCAGAGTTTTAAATTCGAGTAAACTCGTAAACTGCACAGAACAATTTTTTTAATAAAACCTTATTTTGACATTTCACAAGAACCAAGACGTCTGGCAACGCAGAATGTTGCTGCTAAATTGAAATTGGCGAAGATTTCATATATAAAATGCCAAGTGAAGTAGAATGACACTGTCACACTGCACGTCGCCACATTTTCCCAAGGAAGTTTTGGCGCCAGCGTAAATAAAGGTGGTCGTAATTTTTTCATTATTATTGAATTTCGTGTTTATATTAAGTGAAATTGGTTAATTTAGACGGGGATTAGATTAATTTTGTTCAGTTAAAGTGCACAAATGAAATAATCACGAAGAAATTTGTGTAACGTCTATTTCATCGCTGCCGTCTAATCTCACTAGATGAGCTTGAGTAACGAAGCCACCGCTTTACTCAAAACCCTGACCTGACATGACTTTATACATGGTAACTAATGACTGTATATTGAATAAGAATTAACTTGCCATTGGCAAAGTGGTCGTGAAAAACGATCGAAAGTCATATTTATGAAAGTAGAAGAGTAAGAAGAATTTTTTCAAAAAAAAAATGCACTCGCTTGTTGGGAGAGTCTTTTTACCTCGACTGATTGTTTACATTTAACATAATTTTATTAAGTATTTTATACTCTAAAAATTTATAGACTCCAGTTTGAAACGGGCTACCAACAAAGTAGTTAAAATAATCAGTACCTAGGTAGGTACCTAGTATCCCCAAATAAAAGTTATTTAATGTACATCACTAGGGAGTTTTGGCGCCATCGAGAGAAAAGATGGTCAAAGT
>NJDC01058116.1:1323433-1366017 GCA_002245475.1 Calephelis virginiensis
CTAATGTATGTTAAAAAATGTGTATGTTTAAAAAAATATGTGATGTTCACGACGTTAATACGAGAAATATAACTTTATACATACATACATACATATCTACATGTAGATATATATATACATTACGATTCTCAAAAATGTATTGAGAACTCAAGATTAAAATGTTTGATTCTTTGAATTTTTCTCGGTGGGAATCTCTTACATTAAGATCATAAATAGTTCTAATAGCTCCTTTTTGTAATACAAATATAGTACTTATATCTGCAGAATTTCTCCAACGAAGAATCCTACAAGACACTTGATTGTGAAAATAACTAAAATATACAATTTATTTACAAACACTTGTACTTTCCACAATAAAAATAGTAAAAGTACAAGTGTTTGTAAATAAATTGTATCAAGAATGGAATTCCACAAAGCACCGACGATAAGAAGTATAGAAACTAACTAAAATATACTTGTGTTGTGTGTGTTGTTGTGTTTGCTCATTACGAACTGATGGGCAAATATCGGATATGTCCGATTAATCATGTTACACATTGGGCTATCTTTGTTTCAATTTGTATACATTCATATAACACATATGATAAAAGTTAGGGGTAAGTTTGGAGGTTCTTTTTTGTGGACGTGGTGTACGAACTGTATTTTTAGTAAGAGGACATATGGAATGTATTGTACAGATAAGATAAAGTGAAAAGTATAGTGTATACCTTTTTATTCTCGATTTTGTGATGAAATTGTGTACTTATAAACAATATGAAACACAATATTTATTATCTGATCAGTCTTTATTTTTCTCATAGCTACTTTAGTAAAACACGATAATCTTTTGTTCGGCAACTAAAAATATAATAAAAGGAAATCATAAAAATCGTAGTTATCTCTGCGCCTAGGAAGTTAGCGTCCCGCTTAGTAACACATCAAGCAGTAACATTGTGTATTTTCATTCATTCATTTACAGAGTATAAAAACCAATGAAGCGTATTATGTGATCACGGAACTGGCGTGTAAATAAGTTAGGTAGTACGTCCAGTGCATCATATATTATGATACACAAGCATCTTCACGCCCATATCCCCGAAGGGGTAGGCAGAGGTACAACCAAGGCACCCACGACTAGCCGAAGACACTAAGTCCCACAATGTGATAGGTGGCAAGCCTATCGCCAACCGGGCACATTTCCAATCCCGACCAACATTTTTTTTTAATTAGAAAATTGGAAAAAAATCAATTTTCTTAGTGTTGGCCGACCGGGGATTCGAACCCGGGACCTCATGCAGTCAAGTCCAACACCCGGATCGCTAGACCACAAAGGTGATTCTTTATATGTATATTATAAATATTATTTCTGTGGACGTAGGTACTTCCAATATTAGTATATAATATCCTCTAGAAATAAAAGAACAAACTGAATTATAAAAAAACGGCGGACTTAGATTAATCAAAAATGTATTTTGTATGGGGACAGGAAACTAGTTAACTACGAATATTGTTTCTTTTTATGAACCTTCTGACTATTAAATTTAAAAAAAAAACATCAGCAAAAATGAACCTTCCGTTCACGCGTGATGTGATGACCAAATGAAAAGGGGCTTCATTTTCAAGGGAATAAAAAAAAGAAGTTCTCAATTCGCTTTTTTTTTTGTATGTTCATTATACTATTACTCAGCCAATCACGAACTGATTTTGTTTCAATCTTTTTGCCTAGGTACGTCATGATTCCGAGGTTATCTCATATTATTTTTATCGTGATCCGTCTATTTTCTAGTTTTCACTACATAGTATGAAACAAAGTCGCGTTCTCTGTCCCTATGTCCCTTTGTATGCTTAAATTTTTCAAACTACTACTTTTTTTAATAGATAAAGTGTTAAGAGAGGAAGGGTTATATGCATATTTTATACTCGTGCGAAGCCGTTGAGGGCCGTGGGTACTTAATAATGCATTTTTTTGTCTACCTGGACAATTTCATTAACGTTTTATATTATATAATTATGGTATAACTCAAAACTACCAGTGGGATGTTAATAAAATGTATTACATTTCGGAATCATTAGCAATATTTCAAAAAAAATATTTATCAAATTGCGATATGGTCATGAAATAATTAGTCGTTTTTTTTTGTAGTTTTATTGCACTTCATTCATTATTATACATGACTAGATGACCCAACAGAATTTCCCTTTTTTCTTATCGCGTGGTTATCCTCATGGATATCGCTCCACTTTCTGCTAAAGTGGTGGTTATGTCGTACTTTTACCGACTGAAACCCCACGATGTTCGCCAGGTACCGGGGCTGTTTGAACGCCTTCGAACACATTCACTGCCCTGGGAGTGCTAGCTCTCGCGATCCGCGTCCATGCAGCCTCACTCGTTAGGGTTTTTTTTTTAATTTTTCTCATCTTTCAAACTTTCCGTGATCTATGAATATTTGAACAGTACAGAATCGGTCTAAACGCCTTTATTTCTTTTTTATATGTGTTAATTAAAACACTGATTAAAAGTGTGAAGTGTAACCCTAACATTTTAAGGTTTATTAGGGTGTAGGAAATAAGTTTTATTGTAATTTTAAGAAATAAATAAAAACTGTATTTAAAGTGAATGTGTTTTCAACAGATGGGCCGGTATTGCGAAAGGTGTCGGTGTTCAACGTATCATTGGCCGCATACACATGGTGCAGATGAGGATCGAGAAGGACTTCCTGACCACATCCTTTTCAGTTTTGGAAGAACAACCTATGGACATGCTTCTTGGCTTGGACATGTTGAAGAGGCATCAGGTATGGATTAACAAGATTTTGTTTAAAATGTTCTAGCTAAATTTAAAGTTATCAAACTGGTCAATGTCAGCAATTGTGGTGTTCCGCTTGGCAAAGTACCAGGTAAACTTTCCAACCGTGTCTCAAATGGCAGCGAATCAACATATTTCTCGTCTATATGCGAGTTGTTTTTACCGTCAAGAAATACCTTCACGGAAAGTCTCTATCCGTGTCAGCAGAGTGTATCAAGTACCAAATGTCACGATTTTGCAGTCCTGCTTAACTTCCTCCACATAAATTACTCTTTTCATACAAACACGCCGGTTCCGGGGACACTTCATACCACTCTCAGATAAAAAAACCTCGGTCTCCCCGGGTACCAGCATTCATCCGTGTTTCGCATTGCATATCTGCTGGAGAACAGTACGCAAATGACCTTCCTATAATGTTAGTGCTTTCCACTGTCACGTTACATAATGTTAAGTTTGATGACAATAGTTCAGTAAGTCACACTGAAGCCAGCTATTAATATATTATGATATTCATGAGCGACCCATTGGTGGAGCCTGGAGGGTTTAGTATACGTCTAAGAACAGCGACCTATAACATCTATGATGGATTTATGTTGTGGTTGTCTCACGATTAGGAGAGCCTTGTGCTTGTTCGCTGTCTTTATTTCACAAAAAAACTATTGTAAAACCGGAAAAGATCTATTTATTTGGGGTTAAATCAATTTGTGTATTTTGTCCAGAGATATTTATTTATTTATTGCAGTGTAACATAGACTTGAAAAGGAACGTCCTTCGCATTGGCACAACCGGTACTGAGACGCCATTCTTGCCAGAGTCCGAACTGCCAGAATGTGCCAGACTTTCTGGTTATTCCGAAGATGAAATAGTCAACCAATCCGTACGAGACCACGAAGAAAGACAGTTAAAAGAAGCTATGGAAAAATCAAAGCAAGGTGGGCGAAGCAAAAAGAAATAACATTTTTAATTTTTTCACAAACAACTACTTGAAAAATATTTAATAAAAATTGTAATATCCTTTTGATTTTTCTTGTAGTTAGTGTTTTACGGACTAACAATTTGGTTAGTTAAATATTTTAATCAAATATCTGTTTATTATTTAGCTCTAAAAATAATGAAAAGGTACTTGATTATTTCTTGCTTACGTTAACGAAATGTTTAAACAATAGGTATATCAAGCGTATATTGCACCTGTTAATTGAGTTTTCAATAACTACTTACATACATTATATTTTCACACGAAGTCCCTTACGAGGTAGGCAAAGATTATCGAGTGCCAAATTTCGTAAAATATCATTGCAAACCTACCTGGCTTCTTCCACATTAATTAGTATTTTCATACCAAAACCTCGGTTTCGGAGACTCTTAACACTAGTCTCGGCTAATGTCCGAGCGATTTAATCGTGGAATATGAACCTAGATCTCGCCGGATACCTATATCTATCCACGTTCGTATTGTATATTATCTGCTTTGTCAATCTTTGATTAGTCATTATTTCCACATGATCGAACCAGGGAAGCATGCTCTTTCTCATTTTAATACCAACTCTTTCAATCCCGCTTTCTCGCATCTCACTGTTACGGAAGCAAAATAATAAATACCTACTTCAAATGCAATTAATAAATAAGGCATTGTTAAGTAAATCATTTGCTTAATTTAATTATAATAATATTTTAGTGCTAAGATTTTTCCTCTACATTTGAAAACAAGATATTTAAAAAAAAATAAGAATTAACACTAAAAACCGGTACGGTAAGTTTTTAGTGTAAATATGTAAAATGTTTTAAATTCTACTTGCTGTTAGTAACATTCTAGAGACAGGATCTTTTCCTTAAAAAATAAATAGCATTTAAAAATATTTGTGCGCTTTGTAATAAAAATCGGTCAAGTACGTGTTAAATGCAAAGAGCTGAAATATTTAAAATACTATTTTGTTTCCAGCATAGAAGAAAAGCTTTGAAAAAAGTAGGTACTATGAATTGTAAATTGTACTGAAAATCGAACTCTTTTTTTCTATCACGATACTTTTAAAACCATAGCACACTTTTTTTTTTAAATACTAACTTAAACTTCTCCAACTTCTAGCTAGTTGGATAAAACTGGGTTACTTTTAATAACTAATAGATTGAACAATAATAACATATTGAAATATTCGAAGGTAACAAATTGGTCGCTAACAAAGAATGTTACACAACCTAACTATGGTTAAATATCCAAATCGTAAGTCGACCTACACCGAGCTGATAATAGGATGAAACCTATTTTGTATTAAGTAGCTGCCTGTTCCGGTTTCGCTCGGATAGTTTTTATTTTTATCATAAATTGAGATGTAAGCCATCAATTCTTTCAAGTTGGATCAAACTGCACACAGTGTGCAAATTTGATAGAAATCGGTCAAGTAGTTTAGGAGTCCTCGCGGAAAATTTAGTATATCTGAATATATAATACAAATAACCCATTTTAGCAGTAATTATAATATCTTAAAATTCGGAACGTTATCACTAAACATAAACATAAAGATAATACAGTACAATGGGCGAGCTTATCTCCAGCAACAGAGATTTCTACCAGCTGATATTTAGTTGGTTTCATGTTACAAATTTAAATAATTATATTAGCAACGATTTCTTATTATTATTTTTTAATTATTTTTCATTAAATGTTTTTTTTTGAATGACTAATGTGTAGCTAACCTCGCGGTTTTTACAACTTCATTGGACTTTGCATTAAATGGTGCCATGTTAAGATAGTCAGAAAATTTTCCTGACCAAGTATAAGACGTATAGTATGTGCAGAAGCTGGGTTGCTTGTTATTTATCTGGGTTACCAGGGTTTGGCTAGTAGAAAAAAACACATCAACATACGCGCTGTTTTTTTGCAAACACGGTGATATACCCTATATCTTCCTACAAAAAAGTCGGAAACACGATAAAACATTTTTGTTAATATTCTGTCCAAGATCTTTTAGGCTACCAATTTTTAATGTAATTGCTAATACACTAAATTTGTTATGAAATATGTTTCATTATATACTATAATTCTATTATAAGCTCGGTGTAAGTCGATGTAGGTTCGGATCTTTACTACTAATCAAAATCTATAACAATTTAATTACAAAGAAATATTGACTCGCTTTTGTGCTAAGTGGTTGCAAACTTTAGTTGACATTGCGTTTAACAAGGATTCATGTATAATAATACCATTGACCTCTAAAATAATACAGACAGTTTGACAGTTATATAAATAGTAAAGAATTCTCCAATCTAATCAAACATAAACACCAGTGGCAAATTTAAAATAATCGTAATAGGTTTATGGAAGATTGAAGATATTTCAGAAAAAATAAAGGAACAGATTTTTTAATTTCAATTTTTTGCTTGTTGACTCTTACGTCACCGGCAATCACTGAATTAATTTTGATCGAGTTTTATACAATATGGCTAATATTGATAGGTTTCTATTAAAATAATGTAAGAAGCGAGACACAACCTACGATGTAATTAAAAAAAAACGTTGGGAAATTAAAAACATGATGTTTAAAAAGTTAAAAGATAGATAAATTGGCCAAAGTAAGATTAGCTTATATGAAGTTTTCTACTATATCATTTCATTAGTCTGATTTCACTAACATAATTATTTTTACAGTAGGTATTATAGACCGATTATTATTAAAATTCACAAAATACAGGAGAAGTAAAAATGCATAAAAGGCGAGCTTATCTCTAATTAAAAAAAATCTTCCAGCCAACCCTAAAAAAAATAAGCTGAGAAAATAAAATGGAAGGCATCGTGTACAAAAAACAATTACCTGTAGCTATACTTACTTAAAACAAATAAATAAAAATATAATAATCAAGTATGTAAAAGTTTTGATTCAGGCGGTTTGTAGACGAATTACTTGGCAAGTTCTGAAAAATATTATCACATATGTGCCAGTTAGTACTAAAATTACATTTGTCGTTTCTTTAATTATAATTACCTTAAAGTAAACTATAAATTTAAGTTGAGTAAAAATTAGTCACATAATGGTTATAAGCTGTTATTCGTATTATAATCATTTTTTTTTGTAATGTCACCAATATATGAAATGTTTTCAACGTGTCATCAACTAGCTAACGTATCTTATCGTTATATTAGTTGCATGTTTGTCTGCTATTTTAATGCTATAAAATGTTTGTAGGTTTGTCGAAATGCGAACTGATTCCTTAATCTCTGTGTGCAAGCGAATTTCTAACCAGCGAAATCGAAATTTAGTCTTGGGCCGCTAGTCCTGGGTTAAATTTAATATTGGGCTAAGCTGTCACCTATAAAGTAAAGTAACCCTAGTTAGGGCCACTTGCACGTTCCTGGGTTAAGCAACTCAGAGATAAAATATAATCTACGAATGTGCAAGTGGCCCCAAGTAACATAAATTGCTAAACTATACAGAATATATCAGCAGTGGTATCATCTTCTATTTATCATCTTTTCATATGCTTCAATATACTAGATATGATTTGACATAAAAATCAACTTTACGGGTCTAACCGATACCCACCTGTTAGATCTGTGAACTTGTTTTTAACTAAAAGTTTGTTACGGAAATCTGTTTCGAGAAATTTGAACGAAATTTCGTTCAAAGCATATTCACACAAATTCCGTTACAAAAACTCCTGATATGCTATGATAATGTGATATGCAACCTGAACTGTATGAATTTGCTGCTCTCAAATTTTTCCGTAACGAAATTCCAAATGTATGTGGCAGACCTTAGTGTTTTTTCACTCAAGATATTTGTATTGCGAACAAGCTAACATTCTTTATTGCTTTATTGTTAAAGCAGCAAACACAAGTTTTGAAGCCTGAAAGTGTTTACATCGCTGAAAATTTTTCAAAAGAAAAAATGATTTATCATTTTGTAATGCTAGCGACTTGTCTATAAAATGTCAATGTTACTGTATTTAAAAGACTCATTTTTAATCTCCAACGGTAGAGGGGAGTTACAAGAGTGTCTTTATCTGTCAGTAGCCTTAACTTGAATGGATGGACCCATTTCGATGCGGAATTTTTAAAGTTGACTTGATCGAAATGTTTTTAGCTACATTACATATGGGTTTTGTGGGAGATTATCGATTTTTTTATATTATAGCACTGCTAATAAAGCAGATTATTTTGTAACTTTATGGTTGGATTATTGTATTTCAGACCTAGACAAATATATCAAAAGGTTGTCTTGTGCTCTTATCATTGATATTGATCGCATGTGTATACACGCCCTTATCTTGAAATAAAAAATACACATCTTGGGGATTTGTGATAACATTATAATGTTTGACAGATTCGCCCACAGGACAAAGTTCCACATCAGCAGCTGCCGGTAGCCCCAGCTCAAATGTTGCTCAGAGCAGTCCAGCAAATCAAAGACTCGGTAAGCTGACCTTTTTATAGTATCATTGTTGCCCACCGCTTCAACTACAACCGCATTTTAAACTTATTTTACCTTGTTGATCTCCGCTTAAAAATTAGATTAAAAAAATGAGAGTTGTCAAGGGACACCCGAATGGAACGTAGTTATCTCTCTCTCTCTCTCTCTCTCTCTCTCTCTCTCTCTCTCTCTCTCTCTCTCTCTCTCTCTCTCTCTCTATGTATGTATGTATGTATGTTTAATTATGTATATTTCCTGTAATTTCTTATGGAGGGTTAAACCGCTTCGTTAAGTACTGCGTTACGGTGCCAATCTAGTTTCCTTTTTAAGGTGTCACTTTTGTAGAACGTCCCGAGATGCACACGTTTCTTTTCTTATACCATTATCACGTCAACTAATAATAAAAAAATGGAGTAGGTTTTTGTCAGTTTCACAACGCTTAATTTATTTTCATATAAGATATGACGTTCTTATCGCAGCGCTTTTTCTTATCTAGTAATTAAGCTATTCCTGCCCGCCAATGCTCGTCATTGTCGTGTTACGTGTGGAGTTGTGTGTGGGGCAGTTAGACTCACACGTATAACTTAGAATATTAACCTAGATAACCTAACTAAAGACGACGGTTGTCTCTTACCATCAGAAACACCGCCTGATTATGTATCTTACCATCAAAAATTAAAATTTGCTTACGTAAATCCTGTCCTGCAGGATCCTCTGTGTTACAGGCTACTTTGTGACCTATTTGAGGCACTAGTTTCCAACAAAACGAAGTTATTTGTACATTTTTTTTCTCATCAAATGAATGATAATTTGTGAGGAGTGAAATAAATGTTTATTATACTTAAGTTTATTTCCACTTATAGGACTCGGCAACCCTAGTCTGACGATCTTGCCTACAGACCGTTTCACAGAATCAGATGTTGAAGAGATCGTCGCTCTTGGTTTTACAAGAGAACAAGTAAGTACGAATCATTTATTAAAATTGAAAAGGTGGTCATAAAAAAGCTAGTCTATTTGTCGTAAATTTACATTACATTTTGCAAAAAAAAGTAGGCAATTTGTTACAGCTAACATTCATATTTTGATTTAGGTATCACTTATAATTTAATATTTTGTAAATAACCTAGCGGTTTCGCTTATACAGCATCATCAGGCAGACTAGTAGTTTAAGTTTTAGCCCTGTTTATGCGTAAAACAGTACAAGTGTTTATCATATTTAAAAATATGAATATTTGGAAGTTTTACCAAGCGCCGACGATGGAAAATATCAAATACATGGTACAGCTAACATCGACAGCTAATAACAATATATAAAAAAAAATTACTTTCCATTTAGAAAATTTTAAAAATGGACCTCCAGATGTCTTATTATTGACACAAATTGCTTGACGAAGCGCTATAGATGTATAGAATATTTCTTAAACCGATTTTTTTAACAATTAAGGCACATCTGTGTTTAGTTGTCTAAATAACTTTTAGTGTTGTTATGATTCATGCAAATCTTCCTTGTGGTTAAATTTCAAATATGGCTATCTCCTTGTAATTTAATTTTCGAATTGTATGTTGTTCATGACATAAAGTCCTATGTTATGCATTACATATGTGTTATACATTAAATATTAGACGTATTAAAGTTACTTAGCGCTCCAGCGAGTTCCTGTTTAGATATTTGGATAACAACATGTCACTCTCGAGCCTTTTAACTATCACTGCACAAAAATATTCCATAACATCTGTGGAAAAAAAGCACATGTACTTTTACATTTGTACTTAAATATAAGAAAAATATCCCAGGACAAGTCACACAAATTGAATCTAACCCCAAAGTAAGCAAATTATATAATTATGTAATTGGTGTTAGTCAACGATTCTAATACATAGAAATACTTAAATAAATACCAGAATAAATTTAATAAACACCCAAACCCAGAAATGCAGACATCTAAATGTTCATCACACTAATGCCTGCCCCCGTCGGGAATTGAACCCGAGCCTCGCGTTTGGTCGGTGTAGTTAGGCGTGTGCGCTAGCCACTCGACCAACGAGGCGGTCAAAATTGTTGTGTAATTGATGATTAATCAATATGAACTCATAAAACATTAACATGTACTCTAAACATTATCATAGCCTTATCTACATTTAAACATTATGTAAAAACTTTGATATCTCAATTTATGTTTCCATTTATTTATGAAGGTGGCCGTTTTTGAAATTTAGCTATCCTATTATTATCATCTGTTATTTCCAGGCTATTGTAGAACTTAGGCGATTCAACGGCGACAAGACTCACGCAACTGTGGCGCTATTTGCAAAATCCCTCAAATTCTGATGCTATATATCTAGAAATATATTGTCGCATAGAAAACCAACAATATACCATATCTAAATGTCAGAAAAAATATGTATTTTTTTAAGTAAAAATGCAGTGACTGAATTTTATTAACTTAATTAATAAGTTTAAAATTTATTTTGCATACTTAAATAGTTTAGTTAGTAAGTTAAGGCTAGTCCACATTGCACATTGCGGTTTATGGAATAAATGTAACACTGGTGACAGATTATTATAATGTGAGTGTCTTGTGGACGATACCCAAAAAGCGCACACTGCTATGTATTTTGTAAAATTCGTTTACAGGGAACTTTATTTGTGTATTATAGTGGTTAAAAACTTATTTCGTCGTATAAAAAATGTTGACTTTAGTAAGTTTTGATTAAGTGGTCGTAATGTCATTTGACAGAAAATTTGACAGTCCTGATCTAGGATATAATTGTTTTGATTAAAATACAGTGTGTGCTTTTTCATATGCATTTGTGTTTTATTATTGGTTTTTGTAAAGACAAATAGTTAAAACTGTTTATAACGAATTCAAACCGTTTTGTTGATAGAACATATAAAGGCGTGGCCACAAAAATGCGTTGCAACGTTGCTCCTTTAGTTTGATGTTTCTGTTATTTTACTAGAAACCTAACTCATTGATGAAAGGGTTGCGTTGTTATCATACGAACTTTTGCAATAAAATTGCTAAAGGTTCAATGTCGTTGTGACCACAGCTTTATGTAGAAAAAGTCAAAATTAGTTTAATTAAATATGATAAAAATGAAATGAACTATTCATTTCTCAGGATTTGTTAATTTTATTGATATTGGTATGAGTTCATAGCCTATGGTGAGCGACTTTAAGAGCTCAGGAACTCCAAGATAAGTTAGTTTAAAACTAAAAATGTTCTACTGAGTTTAGACAATTTTGTGTATTAAATATTTTTTTAATGTATTTTTTATGTATTTTTATGTATTCAAATTGTTTGACAGATTTTTCAAAATGAACATCGTTCACTTTTTACAAGTTATTACAGAGCATGTTTAGGATACACAATATTTCATATTTTATTTCTCCACACGATATTTGGTCATTAACATTGGAAAACGTGGTTAGCAAAAATATTGTATGTGTATTTATTTTTTTAACAAGAGAACAAATCCACCTTGAAATTGTACACTTGTTATCTCTTTTTATACCAGGGTGTAAGCAAAAATAGTATATTATAATTAAAATCTCCAAGGGCAGTAAAAAAATGAAAGGTATGACCCAAAACTGCTAACATTTGATCGGAAACCTTCCTTTTTTACTATCCTAGGAGCGTGCGATTCTACTGTTTGATGGGACCGGAAAGTTGCATTTTCTATCCGCCAGCTAGAGCTGCGAGACGGAATTTTGTTAAAATGATTGTTTTCACTCCCATGACATTAGGTTACTGTTCAGTTTTGGATTATTTAAAAAAAAATCTAAGTATTCCACGTACTGTCAATACGTAAATAGTTGTTTTATGATTCGCAATGGTTACGGTTTTTAATTTTTTTTTGAATGTATACCTTATAAAAACTTCACAGATAACTTGAAACTTTTTTGTATTACAGACGTAAAACTCATAATATACGAAACGAGGAAGGACCCCTTTACTTTTTTATTAATATTGGGCATGGGCATTATTAAGACCTGCCATTAGGCAAATTTAATTATTGTCATCAATCGACATTAAATCAGGCTGATATTTTTCAAAATTGCACATGTCGTTGTCGTCAGTCATGTCAGTCTTAAATATGGGGGTTTGCAAAAACACACAGTACATTAATTTCTTCATGAATATTTCACTTGTGCAACAGTGCACATTAAACAAAAAAATATATAAATGCTACCAAAACTGACTAATTTTACTCAAAGTGTTTAAATTCCAAAATAATTATGAAACAACCACATTAACTTTTTCTCTCGATCCCGCCAAAATATCTTTGATTTGTCTAACTAATACATATGTCTTACATGTTATTGTGTAAACTCAATAAGTAAATTATTGTATGATTAGCTATGGCTATGGGAATTCTTTATTGTAAATGTTTACTTATTGAGTTTACTACTGTGATTTTAAAGAGAAAAACGTCAAATTTTTTATTTTTTTCTGATATCTCTTTATATATTCCTGTCGGCCTGTGGAATACCTTACATGAAAGCGATATACATAACATTGAACTAATTGTTTCCTTTAATTAAATATCAAATACATACAAGCAATTATTATTAATTTTTTGAGGTTTATATTTTTTTCTTATTGTGACAATAGCTGTTTAGTTATTAGCACTATGTAGTAGTATGTTACCCTTTCATGATTTGGCTATGAATATAATCTTTTATATATTGGGTGTGTATTAAGAATTCTAATGGATTTTTATGGATTTTTTGTATTTTAAGTGCATATTTATCCTCCTTACTCAAAAAATACCCACTTTTGAATTATCTGTCACATGCATAAACTCCAGAAATAAATTACTTTCTTGTGATTAGCTATGGGTTTTTTAAATATAACATTTTTAGCTTATAGGTATGATCGTATTAACAAATCCTTAGAACCTTTTTTAAAAAGACGGAAATAAAAAAGCTTTCAATGTAAGAGAGAAATTTAATTTTTGAAATATACTAATGTGTAATTCTGTTTGTTATTACGTCGGCTGTACTAAGTGACCTGTTTTCAGTGTTGCCACATATTATTTTTTTTACATATAGCGTATAATTGACATTTTTTGACACCTTCGTCCACTCAAGGAATGAAAAGATTATCGTTTTTTTCGCTTGGAGTCATCATCATTTCAAAACATTAAACAATTTAGCAGAATGTAATATTACTATATTCTTTACTTACTAATAATATCTTCATTTCAGTCAATTTTAAGATTTCACTCAGGTTTTTCTCTTGCAAAAAAAAAATAAGTTGTTTCTTCTCTACCTAACAAAAACTCGAAAACCGTTCTCATATGGTTGTTGTAATATGTATCCTTTCAATGTGGGACTTGGCTTGGAGTAGCTATTTTCCCTTTAGTGGCTAGCTATTAAGAAGATAGTATGTACGGCATTGTTATCATCGATAGAAACATACAAGTAACGAGAAAGCGAGTAGTACCGTAAAAATGGTGTGCCACAAATCCAGTATTTTTTGATATTCTAATAACTTCCAGGGTAAATTTGGTCACTTGATTCTGTACGGCATCAGTTTCATACTATTTCAATACAGCTTTTAATCTAATGATAACAATGCCGTACAAAAATAAATGTCCAAAATGGACTCATTCTACCTGCACTTTTGAATTATCACTTGCACTTAGTTGGACAGTTTACAGGTGACGACATAGTACTGAATCTTATTATTTCATGCTCTTATATTGTCCTATATACCTGGTGGTTCATATGACCCATCTATTTTTGGCATGGGCCTGTAGTCTAGAAAGGGTGTAGGTTCCCGCATGAAGTGATTTTTTCTTTCTTAAAAAACAACAATAAATTAAAATTTTGATCACAGTTGTTTTTAATTACTTTTTTCTCAAATAATTCGCTCTTTTTTAAAATACAGTGTTGGCAGAACTGTTAGTAACCGAAACTCGCAAAAAACTAGGTATACCGACTGTTTTTTTTAATATCTTTGGTCGGATACTAGACAGTTGCTTACCGCTGCTTGCGTAATTCGCATGTTTAAAAATAGCTAGCACATACAGATATATACACAGCACATACATACACATACAAACACAGCTAAAACTAGAACCTATTATGATTTATGCTACTGTTGTATTCTAGATATTTTACTTTTTTTTACTCAAAATGTACATTATTTTTCATAACCTGTTAATTTTTTGAGATTTTCTTTGTTTTTTTTTTAATTACAAATATCACACGCTGGCAACTTATTATACATTACTCATCTGTCGTGGCGGCAATTTCAAATACTATGTTTTGGAATTGTAATAGTCGACTATAGTTATTTTTTTTCTTTCACAAAATATCGCGTTTTCTAATTTTTAGTATTTTTAAATAGTTTAAAGTACATTATTGGCTTAAAACGAACTAAATATTGACTAAAAAAGAACGTTGAATTTTATTTAAAAAATATTTTTATAAAATACTGACCGAAAAAAAATAAGGGACAAAAATGTCGTAATACGAATGCTTGGTTAAAGTTGCCCTTTCCTGTCATAAAAAGCAAAATCGAATAAGTACACTCAGTAAGTAAATTATTGTTTTTGATTAGCTATGGCTATGGGATTTTTTATAGTAAATATTTACTTACTGAGTGTATACAAGAATGTCAGACACTTGGCGCCTTAGCACAAAAAAACGAAACTGTCTAAAATTGACATCTATCCAACCAAACAACATACTGCATGTAGATGACGTGTGTGATGACTTTTGATGACGTGTGTGATGATGATTATTGGTTTAGAGTACCAGTTTTGGCAGTGTTTTGTTAAACATTTGTTAAACGAGTATTATTTTTTTAGTAAGACTTTTTTAAAGTTTCTACTTCCTTACCTCGCTATAGAAATGAATCCCATTTTTTAGTTTTTTAATTAGTCGCATCTTTTCTAGGTCAGATGTGAAATTATTAACTGTAATCTTGAATACATTTAACATAATCAGGCACCCAATTATTAATAATCAGATAATAATTGAATGCATTACAGAAACCACACGATCCTTTTCACTTTTTTTTTGCAACTAACTGACCCGGCAGATGTTGTCCTGTCTTAACTATATTATTAAATTCTTAAATTGTTTAATATTCGTTTATACTTAACGTTTTTCTTATACAAAATCTTGGCAATTATTTATATGATACTAACTTTCCCGGCGAACTTCGTTCCACCCGTTCAGTTTGTACGGGATTTTTTTTTCCTAGTTCCCCCGCATTTTTTTACCCTTTTTCTTATCTTTTAAACCTTCCCTGGACTTGAACAAATAATTCAAAGCCAAAATTAGCCAAATCGGTTCAGCCGTTTTCGAGTTTTAGCGAGACTAACGAACAGCAATTGATTTTTATATATATATAGATTTAGACCACCAAAAAAGGGAGTTTTTAATATGAATAAGAGAATATAGATATAGAGTGCATTAATTAAAAAACTAAGTTTTGAGTTATCTGTGGCTGTGTGTATTTCATTTTGGCTTTAGGAGTCCACCCAATAAGTTATTGTTTTGTGATTAGTTATGACTCAAAAGTAGTTTTTACATATATCTTCTATATTAAACGTCCCTTTCTATCTACTACTTAACAGCTACCTTTCCATAGGTTTAAGTAAATACACATACGTTATCCCGTAGCTACGATTCGTTTTTGATAAGAAAATTGAAACTGAGCTCTTACCATGAATGTACTGCGTTAAATCGCTAGTGTCGCCGTAAATTAAAAACTTAAGAATATAATAGAATAACTATTGAACACCAAAATACATAAAAAATACACTAAAAAAACTTTAAAAACTAAGTGAAACACAAAGGCGGCCTTATCGCCAAAACAGCGATTAGCGAACTTAGGGAATTAAATTTTCAGACCAAAAGCGGTATAGATTTCGATACCTAAATTACCGAACGTAATCGATTTTAACACATGGTGAAGGCTTTTGCCATATAACTTTGTTGTTTCTAGGTTAATGATATAACTATTTTCTTAACGCGTTTATATCGCAACGTCGAAATACTGCCGACGTGAACTGCCATAAAATAGTCAAAAAACTTAAAATCGAAGGCTAAAAAATGTACGTACATTTCTTAGTAAAAATGTTAAATGAATACTTTCAGAAAAAAAAGCAAAAACTTCTGCAAAAATATTCAAACTCAATTACTTTACATTATTTTAACAAGGCATCACAAAGCTATCTTAAAACCAAAATCAATTTTTAGGACAACGAGTATTGCATGGCTAAATTGAGATTTTTATGATAAATTGGTAGTTACGATACTATTTTATTACTGCTGTTTTGGAATATGCAACTTTAACAATAAGGCCGTATTTTAAATATTTAAAATGATATAGAGCTTTTGTAATATATCTCTTGAATTGCCTAAAAATTGACAATATTATGATGGCTTCCGTTATTTAGTTATAGGTTGAATCATATCCGAAAGACAGAACAAGTGTGTGATTTTTTCAGTGATTAATATTTTTAACTGTTAATTTTTGTCATAGCTTATTTAACCGTTTTACGTAAAATAGTTTAAAGACAATAAAAATTACAATGTAACAATAGTATATACATATATAATAATGACTATGCTTCATGGGTTTTGTATATGGTATTGATCTATTTGTGCATTGCTTATATATAATGGTCAATAAACAGTATACATACGTATTATTAACACAAGTGTTACAGGAACGTTATAAACGGTTTTAACTTTATCACAACTTAGATATTATATTCTTTACACAATTTTATTTTTGTATTCAGGTATAAGTATGTAACCCACAATTTTTGTTTATGTATGTAGAATAGTTTTTTAATATACGTTTATTTAAAACCATTTTATGTTTTAATTGTGATCCGCCTTATAAACTAACTGTATACCCCGTCTACTTCTTGTATTTAAGATATGTACAGCTTCATGTCGCGTAAGTTTGTACAATTTATATAAATTTGAAAAAAGGAAATAAATCATCTTAGACAGGATTTTAACCTGTACCTTTTCGTCTCAAGCCGACGGATCCTTTGAGCTACTGAGGGTTAACCCGGGTGCCGAAGTTTTTATTTCTCCCTTACCATTTAAGCCGGTAGTTATGTCGTATAGATATACATTTCAGATTACTATTATTATAGATAAAATTCGTATTTTATAAAGGCCTTACATTTCTTTTGTCTCAAGGAATTTCAGTGTTAGCACTTTCCCAGTGTTTGTGCTTTGAATAATCTTTCAACTATTTATTTTTGGTATTGGTATTACATAAAGAGTATTTATATTCTTTATTGCCAATACGTACCATAAGTTGGTAATAAAAACATTCCCCGTGTTATTTATTTTATTGCGGGCTCCATCGCAGAATAGACCATCTGCCTTCCTGCCAGGCAGCTCGCGAAAGGCGAGCTTAGGCTTACTGTCACTAGAACCGTGACATCTGACTTGGTGGTAGAGTTTCGCACCGACTCGCTCACATTGGTTCCACCGCCTTGTCTATTCCTGCCGCGATAACGTCAGTGCTTGCCTTTGACGTGTTCCGGTTTTGAGGATAAGGTAGCCGGTATACTTACTTTGGCTCGAGGCCTAACATCCCGGTCTCGGGTTGGCAGTGCACCATTACCACTTTTGATGTCTTGAGGCGACGTGAATTTCTTACCACTAGGAAATCCGTCTTTTTGTTTGCCTTCTAATACCAAAAAAAATATACTCATACATGGATGTATATGCATCCAGACACGAACAGATACATATGTTCGATAATACAAATGCTTGTCCCTTTAGGAAATTGAACCCGGGTCTCGTAGAGATTTTCCTCGTGGAAAAACCGACAACTCTCTTGACAACAAAATGACATGTGCAAGTCTAGTGTATCTAGAGGATTCGAGGGATCGCGGTCATATTTTAGTCCCGAAATTTTCGGGATTAAATTTCATAAATCCCGGGCTTTTCGAGATTTACAGTTTTTTTAAAAAAATGTGGATACAATTAATGTACGTGAAACGAAACGTCCTTTCTTTCATTTGACGTTTTGACCGCCATCTTTTAAATTAAACACTGCTGATTTCATAGCATTTCATAGATTTCATTTGTATTTGCTAACGATCGGTGTCACAGTATTACATGTAAAAAAAGCTTTACGTCGTGTAAGTATTGATAGTTTTGTTAATTGGTGATAATCAATTAATTTATAAAACGAATAATTAATGTGTCTGAGTGAATATAGATGAAAAATAACGAACGTTATTTTCTGAAGAGGTTGTGTTTATATCAAGAAATATAAATACTTTTGAACAAGAGGTTTATATTGTGTACGTTACCCCAGCAAGAAAGTATCACCTAGAGTTATTTGAGTGGGATACATAATGAGTGCTCGATCTGCTGTAAATGTGCGCTTAATAAAAAAATTGTGCATGTTGTCGTTTTGGAAATAAACGGAAAAAACGATTTCTGCTAGTGTAACGTTGCTCCAGCAGGAAAATTCTAAACTAATTATCGCAGGGTTAAAAATTGCGCATGAGCAGAAAGCTTATATTTTTGCAAATTTGTACGCTATAAATAAAATTTGTGTATCTTCATGTTTTCGAGATATTGCGTGATGCGGTAACGTTTTGCAAAGTCGCGTATCTCAAAGACTATTGTATGTCCGCCTGTAGAATAAACATGCACAAATAGATCTCAATTTGTGCGTATTTGTGACGAAATTAGATTTAAAAAAATATTTATAGTTTTCAAGCAATCGTGATTTTTCCAAAAATCAAAAAAATATAGCGCCTAAATAATAAAATATATAAGTTCACCGAGAACTATATTCAGTCCTCCTTAGCGTGTATATTTACCAAAAAAATAATTCAAAACGTACGTATGGTACACGCATTTTTGAATAATATGAATTAAAGTCAAAAAACGGCGTCCTAATTTGACGTAACCACATTAATTACTGGCTCAACCTAGGATATTTAGGTGTTAACCAAAAATTTGTGCGTTTAGTCAAATAATATCTGAGATAAATATCCAGTGTGAAATATTTCGCATTAAGTAAGTATAAACAAAAACCAAAACAGCAACACAAACGCTGGTTATCCGACCAAATTAGAATTTTAACTGTCTTTTTCTTACCACTTTCTAGAAAGTACAATTCACCAATGCTATCCCGGGATCAACTGTAGACAATCCCGAAATCCCGGAATTAGAAAAATCGACCGGGATCGAATCCTCTAAGTGTATCCCAATACGGAACACAATAATGGCGACAAAAATATCCCTACCAGAGCAAGTTTCTGCTCAGCGCTCTACCACCAGTGGAATAGGTAAGGCAGTAAGAACCAATGCGTGCCACTGTTCTAATGTAATGTAATATTTGTTGACTAGTTTAAGCGTTTCAGCAGGGATTCTTATGGCTGGTTCCTAAATCAAGAAACGAATAGTTTTGCTTACATGCAATGTTTTTTTTCGTACGAATGTTGTATACGAAATACGATATAATACGAATGCTCTCTATTGGTAAGATATCTAACTTTCTATTATATATTATGTGTCGGTTATTCCTACGAATTGCGTTAAGGTGATTATAGGAGCCAGTATTGTGCAATTAATAATATCCTGGTCACCTGCACCTTTTTATCTTCTGAATTTAACCTAATATTCTGGCAACTTTGTTGCTAACTATACGCTTTTGCTTTTTACAGACTATATTTATGTTGGCAATATAATTAAATCTGTTAAAGTGTAAAGTCAAACGTCAGTATCGCTGCTCAATACGGTATTATGAGTTAGAGAAAAGCAAACAATTACCACTTAGGTCTGCCATATACGTTCGCTGTTATCCTTTACGGACATATCGAAATGCAATTTCAAGCGCAACAAATCCAAAAATATCCATAATCTTGAGGCATGGCGATCTTTAACTGTGCGATTCCGAAGACATTTCTTACCCCACATAACACCTTTTTAGAATCAGTTACCGAGGTCGGTATTTCCAAACGATTACGCCTTAGGAACCTTCAAGAAAAGAGCGTACTCATTCCTTAAATGTCGGCAACACATCTGTGATACTCTTGGTGTTGCGGATGTCCGTGGGCGGAGGTGATCATTGTCCATCAGTTGACCCACTTGCTCGTTTGCCTCCTCTTGTATAAAAAAAAACATTACTACGGACTAATCATGGAGGTACGTCAGTAAAGGTTTTAGACGGGATTGGAGCAGATTGGATTCTGAACGTATGAGGTGGACAAACAAACTGTAAAATCTCAAACGTTATAGCAACATGGGTTTTATATAATTTTGTATGCTTGAAAATTATAATTTTGTTTTAGATTCCTTTAACATTGATAATGTTATAATCGCCAGTCTAACTGCGCTTTGGTAACTGCAGCCGCTTAGGCCAAGCCAAACGGGCAAAAGCCAGGAGTGCAGCCGTCGGTGGCGCATTTTACGAGTCGGTCAAAAATTAAATCTTGTAAGGTAAGCTCATTATCTTCTCCTCGGCGATCTCCCAAATATAAACTTGCCAGAAGATTGACTTTTTACATTTGATTAGCTACCATCACCGCCTTGGATTCGTGATGTGCTAGATGAGCCCTTTGGAAAGTCAAAATGGTACCACCAAAATTGTCATTTTTGAGTTTGTTTTTATGTAAAAGGTAATGAATGTGGAGGTCAGACAGTTCTGCCAAGATCGTGAGAATTGGCACACGATACTCTGTGCCTACTGTGTAAAGGACTTGGCGTGAAGATATGATTGTTTAAAATTTAACCGCAGCAAAATGCAAAAACCAACTACAATTATTTTATTAGGTACTACGCTGTTATTAGATAACTCTTTTTCGAAAGACTGCTACTGATTTCGAGATGCTATGCATTTTTATCTGCATACGTTATCAACATCCCACTAATGGTTTTTGAGTTGTCACTTACATCGTCAACATACTTACCTATTTGGTTTAATACTCAAAGTCAACATACATGTAAATTTATACATTATTTAGTGTAATTCCAAAACTACCTACTTACTAGTCCGATCATTATAAAAATTATGTTAGACTACAACAGAATCATGATCTATCTTTCCAAAATATCAACACCCGAAATCGCTTCGATATTGGTCGAGTAGGGGAAACCCGGGTAAAGTGGATACCCCAGGCAAATCGAATATTGTCTATAACTCCCAAATTGTTCGTTGGCCGGAGGTCACGGTCAGAGTGTGTTTTTTGGAAAAAAATATTAATTTTCAAAGGTAAGTGTTGACTAGAATACTATTTGTGACGTGTTTTTTGTTATGAGTGGGATTTAATGTATGTTTATATAACTTCCAGCTATCCGGAAACGACGAGTTTAGGTGGTCTGGTTTTTTAGTAACTTAAGATAACCTCAAAAGTTTATCTGAAGTGTAAAGCGGATAGGGCAAAGTGTATAAAGTGTGAAATAACTACAACAATTAGCATTGTAGTAAAAAACATTTTTTTTAATTTGTTTCTTATATTACGATGGTCATATTATTTTTAATATTTAAATCTAATGGAAATGGTGTTGTTGTTCGCTTTGCCCTAGTACCGAATCCACTTTACCTGGGGAGCTGTGCAAAGCGGATATTAATACCATTGTTGAAAACTGGCATTATATCTAATAGTTGAATTGATATTGAGGACATTTGTTACTACATTATTTAAGTTCATTAAATGAAGACTTCAAGAAGAAGATTTCACTTTCCTGATTAAAAATTAAACATCAATAATCAAGAAAAGCTTAAGCGTATTCACGGTGCCCGGGTTTCCTATACTATGGCGGAACTGACAAATTAAAAAAAACAACTAAATTGATTACCATCTCCATTTTGGAGTCTGTTAAAAATGAGTAAACAGGTAAATTGGTACTTTACTACTAATACTAATTTAAAACTGATTCTTATTTATGGTGCGTTTAGAACTGAGATCGGAATTGCGGCTGCAGAGAGGAAGATGGTCTACTCTATACAGCCGACAAGGTTTAATATAAGCGAACTAATAAGGAGTTAAGATTTATTCAATTAGGTGATTATCACACCGCGCCGCACACTTGTTAATTCTTGATTTGATTCCGATATGAAATCTATATTTTAAGGGTAATTGTTTACCGACAAAAAATACAAATGTACAGTATGGCAGTTTTTTAATTAAAATTTATGATACAAAATGTGAATACATTATTTTTTTATACAAAACACTAAAATTGAGCCTGATATGTGAATGTTAATATGAGGGCTAGAATAAAACCAGTGTTTTTCCTTCGGTGTCGTGACGTTACGGCTGTTTTGGTTGTAAATTATTCAAATTTATATTTAAGTCGAACCTTTATGATACAATTATTAAAATCAAGATGTTTCCGTCTTATAACGGCAGAGCATTTGCCGTTAATATTGTTCCAAAAATATAATAAAACTTTTGTTATCATTCTATCACTTTTGCTGCAACACTAATCATTCCTGGACAGTAAAAGAAATTGAAACTAATCCCAAGGTAAGTACATATTATGCTTAGGTATATCATGGATCTTAGTCAACGAAACTAAAACTCAGTAATACTGGAACAGGCAATAAATTAAATTTACTAAAAACTTAAAGCCGGGTTAACAGAACGGATTAACGGAGCTGTTAATCTGGCTCTTAAGTTTTTAGTAAATTTCATTATATAAACACCAGCCTAGGCAGGATTTGAACCCGAGACCAACACGACAGTAATTAGGAACATAGGAGAGACGTTTTTTTTAATCTTCACTAAATTATATCTTTACTTTATTCGTGTTATTGAATTGCACATTTAACATTTATACGAAATCTATATCTATATATTAATAACGCAAATAAACTTATAAACCTGCGAAATGAAATTCTTTACTCAATTTATACTGATAACACATATACCTACCGCATTACTCCTGTGTCTCATACTACATATACGTTTATTCTTTTCGTATAAGATATTACAAAACGAGACAAGAACATTTTATGTCAATATTTGTCGCATGTGTAAGCTGGAAACATATAAAGTGTGTACATACCGTCCGCGGACTCTTTCGGTTGAGATAAACATCTAGCGCATCAGATGGACGTTCGAACGCGCAAGGTCACGTCCGCGTCGGACGTCAGATACTTTACAAGGCTCTGTGTGCTACAGTACGTACTAGATACGATAGTATGTTTCCAGCTTAAATAAGCGATATTTTCCCATTTTCAACTCCTTATAAAACCTTATTCATCTAAACAATATCATCGCCATCTGGTGGTTTATTCGCCAATTTGTTAGCCATAGTCGTTAGAATGTCTGTGAGGCGGGCGAATCTTTGATAGGGTGTCGTCAAAATACCCCGTTCTCCCCATAAAAAGTTGATATGGAATTCTGTTCTAAATAACTCTAGTAGAATGGGGTCCAACGTTGGGCCCAAGGAGGACATTTCTTGGACCACAGTTCGTGCATTTCGTTTGAACATTTCGACTTGTTCCGGGAAATGTCGTGCAGCTTCCAGATGGGCGGCTGTTGCATTAAAGTCGAAATCTAGACTATTTGTCAAACTGCTTGGAAACGTGTCGTCCGGCGGCATTAAGCCTCCACCTTCACCATCTACAAAAAAAATGCTTTGTGAATAAAATATGAAGATGACCAGAGATGAACGTAAACTATTTATTTGCTAAGGCGGGGGAGAACCTATCTTTTAATAAATACCTACTTATAAGTTCGATTAAAGTCAATTCAGTAATTTTGAAATTTACCCCGAACATACGAATGCAATATAGTGACTCGGATTTTATATAGTAGATAAGTCGCGCCATTAATTAGGTACGCTGTGCTCAAAAAAACTGTATCTACTCGTACATTTGCCTAAAAAGTAGGTTTGGGTACAGTTGCTCGCGCGAACCACCTAAATATTTTTCAGCAACATTTATGTTCGGGTAATTTCTCACAAGCTTCTGAAGCCCAAAAAATGTATCAATCGCATTGAAAATTATGATTTTTTTGTGACGTGGCGAACAAAAATTCTCTAAGTTCGTTCAAAAATTTGGATGTCACACACACATACCTACACATACACGTCATAGTGATAATACACATCTTTTTTCGTCGGGCGTTAAAAGTTACTTACCAAATAGATGGAAGCACAGTACTGGTGGGATGACGTAGGGCGTAGTAGTGTTGGGTGGCAGAGGATTAGTTCCCTCGTTCATGCTCTTGAAACATGGACGAAGTTTGGCTTCAAACATGAACGCATTATCCGTGTACACACGACGCATTATGTTCCAAGCGTTTTCAAGGCATTCCACCTAAAGTTATTTAGAAATCTCAATAATTGTGTTAAATTTAATTGAAAAGAATATATACACACAATGGAATTCCACCAAGTGCTGACGACAAAAAGTATAGATTCTATTAAGAAAGCAAATACGGCTTATTTGATCGTCTTATACAAAAAACTAAAGATAAAACTAATGAAAATAAACAAACATATATGGCTTAAAATCACATGTAAAAGGCTCTATGTGGTGCCAGTGTATAGTGAAAAAGTACAAGCGTTTACTTCAAAAAGTGTATATTAATTAAAAAGTGAGCTTTCTCCTTCTAATATTTCCTGGTTTTTATTTCAATATATACTAATAAGATCTAATTGCAATTTATACAAGTCTTCAAAATAGAGATTTTTTGTTTCATGTTCGTAAATATAAATAAAAAAATACGAGCACGGAGTAAAACAAAGAAATAACGCTTTGTAATAATCAAATGTTATTTTACTTTGAAAAAAGCATAGATAAAAATCACAACGTACCTGCGGCATACACAAGCCGAACATTATTGCTGAGAATCCGTATAAATTTCCTAGCGCGGTCTTTGTTTCTACAGCCAGAAGTATCCAGTCGTTAATTATGTCTGCTCTTTGTCTGTCTGTTTGACAGGTAAGTATAGTGACTGCTACCAGAAGACGAAATGTTTCTATTCTGCAAAAAAATATTTCTGATTAGTCAGTTGTAGTATTGAGCCAGGTAATGTTACGAAAATATTATACCTTTCGATAACATCCATACGTAGAGACCGTCCTTGTGGTAAGAAACACAGCTCCAACCCCGAAGCAGTCTTTTCTAACCCATCAATTTGAATCGAGTCATCCAGTAGAAAGTGAAGATCGATTTTTGTCATATGATTGGCTAAAATTCGCGGACCTGACGTTCGCAACAAAAGCTTGATGGTATGCAACGTTTCAGATTCCAACGGCTTAGTCAAAGAGGAGGAAATTATCTGCGACTGGAAGTTTTCTAGGTTGATCCTTGACTCAATCGTATAATCCAAATTCTCTAATTGCAAGAGTTTGGCTTCCGTCAACTCATAATCAAATTGTTGTTTTATGGTTGGTGTATTTAACGTATAATCAGAATCTAGTCTGGATCTATTAGGATCACTGTTAGCAGAGCTTTGTGTGGAGTCACCTGACCCATTTCCAGAGTCAGAGCCAGAAACGTGGTAGAGTCGTTGCAGTTCTAAACGTCTGTCATCGGCTTTTGGTCCATCATACCGTGCGGGTTTAGCTGGAGGACTAGTTGGTAAATTGGCATCCCAACTGGAGCTGGAATTTGTGTCACTGGAAAATATTTTTGCTTGTTTATTGGTTTGGCTTTGGATAACACCATCAGCACTTGCACTTTTCCCGTGTGTAATATGTTGGGCCATGTCTATAGGAGTTAGGGAATGTGACCGTTGCTTTTTGAAAGGCACCCGTAGCTGCATACCTGGTTTAGCAGCAAAATGGCTGTACAAACTATACGGATTACCATAATTTCCTTCAAGTGGTGAGGACATAGAGTTTGCTTCGCCTGAAATGAAATTCGTTAAAGGTACTACTCGATTTGCTGGGTATTGGATTCTAGCCCCGGATGCTGCTGATATTGGCTTTCCGGATCCAACGTATGAAGTTATAAGGTCTGCAACAGTGTCATAGGCTTCATCTTCAAACTGATATTGGTATCGCTCAAAAACAGTTTCTGGATGCACCACGATCTGTAAAAAAGTAATACATTAGTAGGAGTATGAAGCAAGGTAGACCATTGAGACCTGTCTTGCCCTCTAAGTTAGGAGTTCTAAACTTCAAAGCGCGCATATAATAATTTGTATGAATAACTGGCCGACCCGGCAAACTTCGTATCGATTCACATTAACGGCCACTAACAGTTTGTATGGAAAAAAAATCCTGATTTTGAAACATTCCCAAAGATTGGTTCTCCGCTTCTTTTGGGTTTAGCGTGATGTTATATATAGCCTTCCTAGATATATGCGATATTTAACACTGAAATATTTTTTCTAATCGTACCAGTAGTTCCTGAGATTAGCGCGTTTAAGCAAACAAACAAAACATATCAAATTTGACATTTTTTTAGCATTATGCTTTAACTATTGCTTTAATCATTTTAACTGTCATGCTTTTAATTGATTTTTCATCTCTGTTTCCAAATTAGAAAACTTATTTGATTAAAAAGTTTTAAACCACAATTATTATTTTTAGTTAGGTACTTACGTGTTATCAAAATATATTGTTTATATTACATGACGTTTTCTATATGGTATTTATTTCTTTCTGTGGGTCTTAGAAAATACCATTAAGTGATGTTCTATATCTTTAATAAGAAAATAAGGCATTGAGAATAAAATAGCTATAAATTTAAATAATTAATTGCTCTAACTTATTTTAGCCCTAGTGCATAATTTATTTTATACTTTAAAAAAATTACCCTTTGTATGACAAAATGCAGATGTTGACCATTAGAACGGCAGCTCAGCACGTAATTATCAGGTTGGGATGAAGACTCTCGTACCAGGAACTCCCGATCTTGCTGCAGAAGGTTTTCGGCGGCAGTGCGACTGAGTGCGCCGTGGTACCAGCCGTGGGATATAATCTGCTCTGATGGTAAGGACAGCTCCCACTCCAGCAATCCTGATGTTGTCATTGCACTAGTATCCTGTTAGTGAATTCGTTTTTGAGTATATTCAATACATACTTTTTTATGATATTGGAAGGCAAACAAGCAGATGGATTTCCTAATGGTTAATTCACGCCACCTAGAGACACCAAAGGTGATAACGGTGCGTTGCTAACTTGAGGCCGGGAACTTAGGCCTCGAACAAAAGTAAGTTTAGCGACTACCTAACCCTCCGAACCGGAACACGTCAACGGCAAACATTGGACGTTGTAACGGCAGGAATAGGTAGGGCGGTGGTACCCATCTGGGCGAGTCGCTGTAAAACTCTACCTCCTGGTAAGATGTCACGATGTTAGTAACAGTAAGCCTATGCTCGCCTGCTACGAGCAACCTGGCAGGTAGGTAAATGATCTTTTCTGCAAAGGAGCCCTGACTAACACGGAGAAAATGTACATATCTACAAAACTATCTTATTATTTGGTATCTCTTTGCGGGGGAGGTTAGCATACGTCGTAGACCAACGCGACGCTCTGGTTTGATTCCCAATGGGGGCTAGCAGTTGTATGATAAACATTAATAACTTTTTGTTTCTCAGAGCGTTGATTATTGGAGTTTATCATAATATATATTTAGTAAATATTTCTATGTATAACAAGAGCATATAATTTGCTTTCTTTGGAATTAAGTCGATTTGTATCCTCTGTTCATGGATATTTTTTATTTATACACTACGACATTTATCACCTAGGACCTAGGTATACATAAAACGAAACCAAATCGGCACATGATATTTTTTTAAAACCAATTATTGCTAGATATTTTCTTAGCTAGCTTCTTTTTTTTGGGTTATTTGTTTGTCTTTTTTTTCACACAAAAACTGCATAACGGATCTTTGGAGAATCTTTCGTTCAAAAAAAATCACGAAAAGTCATAAAGCGTGTATGAATTTTCGGGCAACACCTAATAATCTATAAGTATAACTTTTATTTTAAAAAAATGTCATGATGTTATTATTTCACTTCAAATTTTGTTAAAATTTTGTAACTAGTTTTATCCCGATATATAAATAGATTTCCGTGACAAAACTAATTAAGTACCTACCTAACTATAATATTTGAAGACGCATCTCTTAGTTTAGTTACAAATATTATAAAATGAAACAATTGAGCAGAGATCTATCAGTCGAATATTGGTTTTTTATCAACATTAGTTGCAATTTCATCAATTCTCTTGTATGCAAGACACGTTACTCAGTAGGTAACATCAAAGTTCAAATGCGAATTAAAAAGAACCGCCAGAACTCATAACCTATCTATAATACAAATGACTGCTTCTAAAATACACAATTCGTTTATTTTTCAATATTGCAGTACACACTTTATAACTACAACTTTGTCCAGAAATATAAATACGATTATTGGATTCAAAACAAAATTGCAAAACTAAAAACTTTGTACGTATGGTCTTTTTTATCTATTTTATTTATTGTTACTTACTTTTAAAAAAATATATTCTGACTTACCATTTTATATTTACTAGAAGATTGGTTTTCATTAAAAAAACAAAAAACTACATTCAACGAACAGATGCCATTAACCCTGTGTAATGTATAGGGAGAGAAATCGATATTAACCCTCTTGTGATATTATGTTGGTAGTATGTGGGATAACTTCGCTCTAAAGTTTCGCGCATGCGCATTGATTGTAGGGTTCGCCCTTATTGGTTCTCGGTCCTCTCAGAAATATAGATGGGGTCGTAGGAAGCCCAACAAAGAACTACGATGATAAACATTAATTAGCAATAAAATTGCAAACTTCAATTTCATTGTCATCTAAATAAAAAAAAAGGGTATCTTAATGCCCATATCCCTTAAGAGGTAGGCAAAGGCACAACCACGGCACCCACGACTAGCCGAAAACACTAGTCTCACAATGTGATACATGGCAAGCCTATCACCAACCAGGCACATATTCAATCCCGGACAACTTTATTTTTATCAGAAAATGGAAAATAATTGTTTTTTTGCTGTCCACTCCGGTATTCGAACCTGGAACCTAGAGAAGTCAAGTCCGACGCCGGGCCACTAGAGCCGCAGATGCGATTTCATATCTACATACATACACATTAATTTTATGATCATCCTGCTAGAAGTCTTTTTAAATTCAGGCAAATTTATGCATTATTAAAGTACTAGTCAAATTAAGATAAAATTATTATGGAAACTCTTCATGATCATGATCTACCTTCCTGAAAATCCCATCGAAATCGCGTAACAAACATACAAAAAATAGACGAATTGAGAGTCGGTGTCCTTTTTGGGTCGGTTAAAAAGTTAATTCGGTTAATACTCCAATTTAATATCTAATTGCTATTTATTCGTCAGAATTTTTACAATACTTTTTTATGTGATAGGTCAGCGAAGAAGCACACGGGTCTCCAGTTGGTAAGAGTCCTTCATGGCGTATAGACACTATACAAGACAAAGGTGCGTCACTGTCCTGCGGCGACGATGTTAGCCTATGGTACAAGTCTACCGAGTACCCTACCCGCCAGACTGGAACATGACAGTCATTATGGTGGCAGGAATAGGTAAGGCGGTGGAACCCTACTCGGCCAAGTTGCTGCATAGCATTTTACCATCAGTGGTCTAGTCATATTTTAACCAGTGCTCGCTTTTTATGAACTGCCTGGCAGAGAGGCAGATGATCTATTCCAGCGTTTCCCAAATGCCGGTTCGAGATCCGGTACCGGACAATTATAATTAAATACCTGGCGCAACATCTGATAGCGGTCGACGAGACATGAAAACTGCAACCCTTGCGCTACATCTCACCGTGCCGTATCTCTGCCAATCATAGATATTCCGCTTGGACATTTTTTTGTAGTCTGATTTACGTTCGACGAAGGTGTTAGAGTAAAAATGTAGGTAAAAATCTAACCTAATGGATGCAGTCTGAGCTTAAAAGCATCATGGTTACGAAGGGGCAGTTTGAAAATGACTGGGTCATGGAGAACAATGTTTGGGAAACACAGATCTAACTATTCTATTAAGCGGACCCGGACCAACACAGCGAACTACTTAATGTAATAGGAAGTTTGAAAACCGTGTCAAGTACTTTTTAAACAGACGCGACGGATGGAAAAACAATAATTGTTGTACTTTTTAACGGAAAACATTCACGGATCATTTTTACTTAAGACATGATAGAGTGAAAATGTGTTTAAAAAAGTATACTGGGCTTAGTATAATAATTGTTTTTCTAGTATTGGTTCTTGAAAACAACGGTTATGAAAAAAGTAAGTGCTTTCTAATTTGTCTCCTATAAAATCTTAGAAATTTTAGAGACAAAGAATGTCCCTCAATTAGCCGCAAAGTACTTCATCCCACAATGTGAACAAAAAGGTAGCAAACCTATCGCCAATCAGGCCAAACCAGAGCAACGTTTGGTTTATAAGTAAATTTAAAAATCAAATTTGCTCGACATTACCGAACTCGTGATCTCGTACCACATTAGACCACTAGAGCACAGAGGCAACAATCATAAAGTACATCACAAAGAATATATCTTTATAATTTGCAGGTTCCTGGATGAAGTTTATAAGTCTGATGGCGCGGCGCCGCAACGCGATTATGTGTTTCGGCCCTTAGCTTCTAACTAGGGTTAAATAACTTCACATTTGACTGATCAACTCATATTAAATTTAACCCAGGAACTTTTAAATAGGCCTTGGAATTCGCTCATCCGGATCGTTGCCACCATTTACTTACTTTCCACCCAAGCAGCTCGTTAAAGGCGAGCATAGGCTTACCGTCACTAACACCACTAATATCTGACTAGGTGGAAGAATTTCGCAGTGACTTGACCGGATTAGTAACACTGCCTTGCATATTCCTGCAGCCATAACGTCTGCACTTACCGTTAACATGTTCCGATTAGAAAATAAGGTAGCCCGTAAACTTATTTTTGCTCCAGGCCTAACATTCCGGCCTCTGGGTTCCAACGCACCATCGCCATCTTTGGCATCTCTAGATGGCCTGGATTTCTTACCAACAAGAAATCCGTCTGCTTGTTTGCCTTCCAATATCATAAAAAAAATTAAAAATCCTATCGGCATACGCCATACGCCATGACGACATAGCCGCGGAGCCGTCCTTGTCATGTACCCTGCTGAAAGGAAAGCTAGGCGGCAGACTTGCACGTGTAACCTGAAATGCCGTTGTGTATATCCCGACATTTGTCTGTTACCGTCACTAACTGCCTGATATACTTAATCTGAAGCTGACCTAGAGTTGGAACCTTCTCCCATGATACGTATATTCTTTGATGATAACTTACGAAAGTAATTGTTTAGGACAATAAATGTCCTTGGCGTTCACAATAAATGGCTACTTTGTTAAATAATTAGCTGTTGCCTGCGGCTTCGCCCTCGTTTTCACAGGAACCCGTTGTGCGGTCGGGATTCAAAGTAGTTAATCCAGGTCACAATCTATATGTATTCCAAATTACAGACAAATCCGTTCAGCCATTAGAGCGTTAAAGAGTAACAAACATATAAACTTTGGTATTTATAACATTAAATATTAATAGGATATACGTGACACAGTAGCCCTTTACCTATAGTTAGGTATACTTTTGTGTTTATGTGAATGCCCATAACCTTAATAGACTTGGGACGATACACTTTGACAGTCTATTGGGGTCGATAGACTGATGATACAGGTGCAAGTCCTACAGGTTAAGCAATTTTCTAATATTCGTGCAAACTCTTTGCCTACGTGAATACTTTACGAAATCTTGGTCAGCAAGACAAGTAAGCATTTTTAAAAATAATATGTTGAATGGTTTCGATCAGGAAAATATGAATATTTGGACTAGAACTTTACGGGTTTTCAAAAGGTTGACTAGAATTTCTTATTGAGGGCTCGATTTATGCCTTTATTGTCATTTATTTTGCGCTTAAACTTAAGGGTTTTTTTATAAAGTATGGCTTATATTTTAAAAGCTTTAAATGTTAAAAATTACAAATAATGTTTAGGGTCTGATAACGCCCTTATTGAAATCCTATTCATTTATCTAAAATAATGTTTTCAATGTAAATACAGTATTTTATAATTTTCTGATATGAATAGTATTAAGATAATATTTTTTTATTACCCAGCTTTACGAAAAATGGTTCGAGATCGAGCTAAAATGGTGCAAAGGCCTTTTAGTGAAGTTGCTGATCGCCTAAAATACAGAAACACTACACACATATTACCACAAACGTTCATGCATGCGGGTTTCGCTCAAGTTAAGTCTGTTATACATAAAAAACATAGACCAAAAATTTCAACTATATTGTCATCTGTTGAAACTAGTAAGGGAAGGTCTACATACTCAAGAATAAATATAGACAATAAAGAGAACCTAAACCCTTATGAAATTAGACTCGTTAACAATGCATTTGCCAACATAAGTCATGCGTTACAAGACAAAAAGAATGTCCCCGAATTTCAACTTCAAGATCATAATAGCTTGAACAGCCCCCCAAATATTGCTATTAAAACGTACTACCAAATACCACAATCAAATTTCTTCCTACCTCTGGATGACGATTCATTATCAACAGAAGACGAAAATGCTACCAAGAACACCTTTATTTCAATCTCTGAGCCTACAACAGCAAAAGCTAGCAATTTATTAGTACAAAGTGTTAATAATACAAAGAAAGCAATAGGTGCTCCAAATACAAATGAAAATTTACAAGATCTAGCTTTAGATACATTGGATGTAGACATGGAAAAGGCTGATTTCACATTTGAACCAATTTCCACTAAAGCTAACTTGAAGTACGTTACTAGTTCACCGATATTGATTAAAAGATGTAATAAAATTATGAAGGCAAAAACCGACATTGATTTCCAAACAAAATTTTCAAATGTTGATATTGAGGTACCGTATAATGTTTTTAAATAAGTGTTGCTTTTTAACAGAGTTGTTTTTTCATGATGTTTATAATTTAAGCCTCCCTGGGTCGAGAAGAAATGTTTTTGGAATAATATTTACGAAAGCAGATATGAATCTCTAATGAGAAGTTCTAAATGGCCATCCTTGAAGGTAAGTCGCCACACCATACAATAGTTTAACATACCGTGAAGTCAAGGATTCTAAGATAAGTATTTGAACTCTGCATCATGGACCATTAACGAGTTCGACTGTTTCCTACGAAATTGGCAGATTTCAACAAAATTTTCTGTTGTAATAAGACGACACCGTAACACACTACTCAAACAGTTTAGTAATTTGCACTCAGCACAATAAGCAAGACAAATTTTCAATCAGCACAACACTGTAGCAATGCACTCATCTAACAGCAATGGAAGTTCTTGAGCCTTTGAAAACTTCATTCTAAAACAAGTTACAAGTGATTGTCCGGCGGCAAATAAAGTTAGTCACGAAATTTGTTTCTGGTTTTCAAACTACAATTACGATGGCGGCAAAGTACGAGAACGTCCAATATAAATTAATATGTGGCAAAGATTACTACTGGTATTATGAATGCGAAAGTTTGTATGTTTGTTTGTTGCTTTTTCACAAAAAAAATTGCTCAATCGATTTTTATGAAATATGGCACAACCATGGAAAGTAACTTGGATTAACTCATAGAATAGTTTGCATCCCGAAAATATGTTCCTGAGGGACCATTAACCATGCGGACAACGCCACGGACTAACAGCTAGTTACACCTAAATAACGTTGATTTTATTGCTTAAAGGTAATATTAATACCACGAACCCACGTTGATACAATATGGAAAAGGTCGTTTGAAGATCTACACAATGACACCGTTTACAAAATAATTTTCAACATGATTAAAAAGCTGCAATATTATCCAAATATGACTTTCGTTTGGAACGAGGTGTCTCATTTAAGTCAATGGTGGAAAACCGCTAATCAGAAAAGTCGAGCTGTAAGTATGTTTACTTTGATTAGGGATGCTAAATACGGTTTAGCTAGAAAACAATATGACTAAATAAATATATGACATAACAATAAGTACACATACATACGTATCTTCATGCCACGTCCCTTACGGAGTAGGCAGAGAGTATCGAGTGTCAGACCTCACGATCCTGACAAACCTGTCTTGCTTCCTTCACATTCATTACCCTTTTCATACAAACACGCCGGTTTCGGTGACTCTTGACACCACCCTCGTATAATATCCGATTGATCTGATCGTGAAATGTCAGCCTTGGTCTCCCTGGGTACCTACATCCATCCACATTCGCATTGTATATCTGCTTTGTCAAAAAAAAATGCTTAAAAATTAATCGCTTGCTAATTTAAGTGAAGTTGTTCCCGAGCATTTTTAAATCAATTGCTATTTATTCATTACATATTCACAGGGATTACGTCGTCTTGTGAATGAGGGAAGACTGGAAATAACTACTGGTGGTTGGGTCGAAACTGATGGAGCCACGTCGCATTTATTTGGAATGCTACATCAACTAACTGAAGGTGACGTCGCATTAAGTGTAGTCACTTTAATTTTCACTGGCAGCACAGCGAAGCGTTTGTATGCTGCAAACGACGACAAATCTATTAGATGTCTGGCAGCTTTTCATACATGCTTTGTCTCAATCAACTAAATTTTGAGATTAAATCACTTCGCAGAGCCACATCAAAAACTGTAGAGTGCTAGCATTCCTCATTTTTTTCAATGAAATTAAAGGTTCTTGCTGTATGCCAACGCGTTAAGTTTGGCAATTGTTACATATATATTAGGTATAGTCTAACATCACAATTTCTTTCCAGGTCATCAATGGCTTCGGCACAATTTGAACTACTATCCAAAAGTAGCTTGGACTACCAATAGTGTCACTCATAGTCCAACTCTGACATACCTCCTTTCAGCATCGAATATTCCTTATTTGGTTATGACAAATATACATTTTTCTTTAGAACAATATTTAGCCGAATATCAGCACTCTGATTTTGTCTGGATACAAAACTGGGATAACCGTGATGATGCTGAAACGGAACTCAATAAATCTCTAAATAAAATAGGAATTGAACGTTATCCAAAGCACGCTGTTTTGACACATTTTCTACCGTTTAACTCAGGGGGCTTCAGGGCCTGTGGACCAGATGGAGACATTTGTGTGCATCAGTTTAATTTTGCAGAACCTAATAAGAAATTAGACATTAGCTCCTACAATGTCCAAGATAAGTCTGAAATAATTTTAGGACAGTATTCTAAAACTGGAACGTTATCAGCTCATAATGTAATAATGGCTCCAATTGGAGGGCCTTATCGATATGAGAATCAAAATGAATTTGATTATCAATTTAATAATTATAAGCAAATTGCAGATTTTATTAATAACCATGAAGATATTTATAAAACACACATGAAGTTCGGCACCCCTAGAGACTATTTTCTTAACATACTGGAAAGACAAAAATCTTATCCAAAGAGCACAGGTGATATTTTAAACTTTGCTGACATAAGCTTAGGAACTCCAGCTTATTGGACAGGATTTTTTACATCCAGACCCCATCTGAAGATGTTATTGAGACGACTTCATTCAACCTTGCGTAGTACAGAAATTCTTTTTTCATTCGCTTTAAGTTACAACGCCTTGAGTACTTATGAAGGTTTGTCTGATTTATTTAAACGACTTTATTATGCAAGAGAAGTTGTGGCTCGTCTTCAAGATCGAAATGTTGTAAGCGGAACATTAAGTTCTTCTGCGTTAAGGTACGTGCAATCACAAATTTTATCGACAAACAAAGATTGTTGGTACATACAAGAAGTAGCGGCCAGTTTACTTACCTCTACTCCTGGCCACAATAAAAAAGTCCTTGAAAAATACGTTGCTAGAGAAGGAGAATTTGTTTCGACTTATAAACTTATAATACCCGGAGACCAAATATACATCTTTAATTCTTTAACTCAAGACAGAATAGAAGTTGTAGAAATAATTTCAAGATTTAATAATCTGAGGGTTTTAGATAACAACAATAAGAATGTGCCAATCCAAATCAATCCCATTTGGAAATATGCTCTGAATGATGCCATGTTGTTATCTAGACAATTCTACAAAATTATTTTCACGGTTGTGTTAGCCCCAATGGCTTTAACGCTTTATACAGTATCTGACACTTATGACCAAAGTAACAGCGCAGCTACAATTTACTGCATTGCATGTGAGTTTGAAAGAGCCAAATCAACCCACACGGTTCCTTTTAACATTCGAAACTTGGAATCTGGCGATATACAAATAGAAAATTATAAACACCGTCTAATAATCGACGAATATACTGGCTTTTTAAAAACGGTCGTAGAAAAAGCAACTAATCGTGAAAAGTTAGTTCAGATCGATTATGGGGCTTTTAAAAGCTCAAATATTAATTCAGGAATGTTCCTCTTTAATACAAATGTAACTAGACCTTTAGTAGACATTTTGGCACCGTACAGAACAGGTTCCATTTCAAAAAAAATGATAATAATCTCAGGGCTAGTTGCAACAGAAGTCACAACAATTTACGGAAAAATGTTGCAACACACAATTAAAATTTTCAATATGCTGCACACTTTTCTAGATGATGTTATAAGCATAGAAAGTAAAATAGATTATGATACATCACCAAAAAATAGGGAATTAGAAGTATTCTTAACTATTCAAACTGCTATTGCCAATGGTAATCCGCCACAGTTGTTTATAGATAATAATGGATTCCAGTATACTCCACGAACTTTAAACATAAGTAGACGTATCGAGTCTAATATGTATCCAATCACAAATATGTTATTTATACAGGACAACCATAGTAGACTTACCCTAATAACTGACCACGCACAAGGAGTAACAACATTACAAGAAGGGCAAATAGTTGTCATGTTAGACAGGAGAGTACTTTATAATGATAATCGAGGAACTGGTGAAGGTTTGGCGGATAATATTCCTACTATGCATACTCATTATATATTATTAGATAACGTTGCTGAAGGTCGAATTCCAAATTTTGATTCAGGTCAAAATCTGTTAGAGTTACCTAGCTTCACGGCAATTTATTTCACAAATGTTTTAAATTATAACTTAGATGTTTTTGTGGTTGATAGAAATCAGAGTAGTTTAGTTTATTATACATTTTTACCTTTAATTAAGACTACTTTTCCATGTGACGTTTCCCTAATCAACTATAGGCTAATTTTTCATACAGTGTATAAAGAAAAATATTTATCTAATACAGCACTACTGACGTTGCACAGGTTAGGTTATTCGTGTGAATTTGGTAGTGAAAATAAAGAATATTGTAACAGTGATAGTACAGTCAGCCTAATGTCAATATTCCGAGGATTAAAGGAAATCTATCACACAAATGTAGTAGGCACGACTAAAGGAGTGTCCGTCAAATCACTAAATTTGGCTGACTTTCCTCCAATGGAAATAATTACTTTAAGAGTTCATTTTTGAAAGTGCAGTTATGTGTAGAGGTATTTGTGTTTGTATTGTGTGATGACTATAATACTAGCATTTTTAAATGACTCAGTATAGACTTACAAACTAAATTCACTCACTCAGTGACTGGTTTTTATAACAAAGATTGGTGACTAATTTGTCAATTGTGTTTAAAATCCTGAGTTCAATTTAAAAATGAGTTAAACCGCAAAAAATAGCCAGATGATTAAAATGTCAAACGTGAAGTGATGAAATCCTAGTTAGAAGTTAATGCAGAGTTAAATCTTAAAATCAGAAATTTGCAAGTGGCCCTTAACGAGGAAATTAGGAGCCAAGAGTTAACTGTAGAAGTTAGAGGCTAATCTAATGTATTGTAAAACTTTCTGAGACAATAAAAAATATTATTATTATTATAACACACTCAACAGGGCCGTACTTAGCTGACATCTGATTAGTCCGCTAAAAGTTGAAGTGTGAATAAAAAAATCATATTATAGGTATTACATACGATTGTTTAATATATCCAAAAGTGTTTATTTTGTACAAAAGAAAAAAACTGTATTGTGATTGAATCATATTTTTTTCATGCAATAAAAAAACTAGGTACATTCATGTTATTGAATAGATGTGATATTTAAATAGGTATGTGTTTCATTATTTTAAATATCTGTAAACAAATATTTAGAAATTCTAGAGTCAACAGGTATCAGTAGATGGTGGATTGTTAGATTAAAATTAAACTAGCTGCTCCGGCCAACTTCGTTCCACCCTTCCATATTGTATGGGAAAAATTAAAATGTTGTTTTTCCTAGTTTCCTCGAAATCAAACGGGATAAAAATACCATATGTCCATCACCTGGTTCTAAGCTTTACTTATTAATTTTCATCAAAACCGGTTCAGCTGTTCTTGAGTAGGTAATAAATAGTGTAACTAACAGGGCTTTCTATTTTAAATAAAGATTTACTTGATGAAAAAAAATGTTTTACTGTACCTACTCCTTCACCGACGTGAGTCTTGGCCCAATTAAGATTTGCTCCCACTAGTTTGGCAAAAGACCAACATTGAACACAATGAAATCTGTAGATTTTCAAAATTAAACAAATCACGCAAAATCTGTTTTGTTTCAAACTTTGTAAGACCTACCCGATAAAGACAAGATCGGATAAATCGTGGTAGTCGCTGTGGTAGTGTGTGGTAGTGGTTTGACAATTTTTTCGGTTTATTGAGATGTTGAGGTCTATAAGATGGTTTATTTTATACAAGCTCAATAATTTGTGAATAAACTTCAATACAATACACAAATACTTTAAATATTTTTTCCTTTGCAGGGAAGAGTAAAAAACTTCACGTTATTGGCATACTGAGATACATGAATATTCGAACTTGCTAAGTGATAGATATTTATATTTTTTAATAATATGCCTGGTGAAATGACTGTATTCAATAATAAAAGAATGCAAACTTATTTTTAAATAGATAGGGTAGGTAAACCCATTTTAGAAGTACCTAAACTTATTAAAAAAAGATACGATAAAAAATAAAAATGTAATTATCCATACAATTTAAGACTACTATTGTGAAGCAACTCCCGTAAACACAACTTTCATTATAGCTACCGAACAAAATTTCTGTGTGATACGTAGGTACAAAGACTTCTAGTTCTTTGTACGCATCACACAGAAATTTTGCAGTGACGTTACATTCATGTATATTTTTAGTAGGTATCTATGTAGTATTATCTGTGGTCTAGCAGTCCGGCGTCGGACTTGACTTCTTGAGGTCCTGGGTTAGATTCCCGGGTTGGGCAACAAAGGAAAATTGGAAAATAAATATTTTAAATTTTCCGATAAAACAATGTCGCCTTGGATTGGATGTGTGGCCGGTTGGCGATAGGCTTGCCACCTATCACTTTGTGGGACTTGTTTTCGGCTAATCGTTTGTACTCTGATTTCGGTAAGTATAAAAATGTAATTTTCAAGTTGCGATGTCTCGAGAAGTTTTTAGAATAGCTGAGTGATTCTATCAATAATGTTTCTATCATTATTGGGCCATTCGATGATACAAAAAAAAAAATTAATCGAATTAAACTTTGTTTACGGTAAAATAGTAGAAAATACTGTATGCAGACATTGTAGGTTGAATGACATGACCACCGATTTACCTAAGATCATGACATGAAAGAAACTAAAAACAAAAATGTACATCAATAACCGACAAGAAAACGAAATATTTGTGCGATAAGAAGAGGTAGAACGGCCAAAGGTCACAGTTAAAAAGAGAACATTCGATTTAAAGGTATATCTTAGGAGATATCACAGTTTTAAAGTAACATCTGGATCGAGTATTGCGCGTCAAGATGTGCAAAGCCGTCGAGCTGTCATGAGGAAAAGGCGGTTGCCCCAGTTAGCTCTGCAAGATACCATGCTGCACTGCTAAAGATTCCAAAGAACACTACTGTCACAAATAAGAACAATATGTTTTTGTTACTATAATCTAATTCTAATAAAAACTATAAGCCGACCACGCGTCTAGGCCGCGCGGTTGGCTCCACACGAAACGGTTGTCATGGGTAAACTACTTTTTAGATGAATAAGTTTCGTTTTAGTTTATGTACATACTCGTTTTTGTTATTTTCAAATCTAAATAGATACATTATTTGATTATGTAATATGTTAGGGTAATTCTTTTACCGTGGATAAGCGATATCTTATCGTAGGTATGCTAATTAATTGTTGAGTAAGTTATTAGTTTTCCTATTGGTTATATTCTTGTATCAATAATAATTACATACTTATAAATACAAAAATGCTGAGAGAAAGATCACAACTTCCTTGGCAGCAATGAGACAGAGGATGAAAATGGGCTTGATGTTGAATCGGAGCATAATAACAAACTTTCTTTCTTCTGAAACTATATTTAATTTTTACACAAAAATCCCTCAATTAGACTGACCGTCCATGCCACTCTTCAGCTGGAGGATCCCGTTCTTTTAATGTGAAGTTTTACCATTTTGGCCTAAATGATTTTTCGGTAAAATTCGATACTCAAAATTTTGTTGCTAGAATTTCTAAATGTATGTTTCAAAAAAAGTGTTTTCATCATACAGTAAAGGAAATATAATAAACATCCATGTCTTAATAATAAATAAGTAACTTATTGTATGATATTATATAAAGGTAATTAATTATATAAAGTTAAATTAAATAATTATTACTGGACAAGTTACACAAATTGAATTTAACCCCAAAGTAAGCAAATTATATGTTTGTGTTACGGGTGCTAGTCAATGATTCTAATACGTAGAAATACTTAAATAGATACCAGAATAAATTGAATAAACACCCAAACCTAGAAATGCAGACATCTAAATGTTCATCGCACAAATGCCTACCCCTGTCGGGAATCTTACCCGAGCTTAGCGGTTGGTTGGTGTACTTTGGCGTGTATGCTAACCACTCAACCAACGAGGCAGCCAAATTATTATATTAAAATCAAATTATTATCTTGTAAGAAAAATGCTTATATTAAGCAATCAATACAATTATAACACGATTGAAATATTAGTAATTACATTAATAGCAAAAATTATGTTACTTAGATATTGGATTAGATTAAATTACTAGAAAATATTCAAAAGGGGGAATGTGTTTAGTTCCATTTAATAATTTTTGATTATAGTTTCGTTTATTAATTTCTAATTCTTCTAAAGCATTTCGCCTACCTTTATCACAATAGTGTAGGGCCAAAAAAAATTTTTGTTGGGTTGAATGTATGACCTTCGTCACTCAGATGTTTACCAAATGTAGAATCCGCTTTACTGGAATGCCAAGTTCTCATGTGTTCTTTAATCTTATTGAAAAAGACCTACCAGTTTGTCGAATATACTTAGCCTTACGCCTTATATTCCTCACATTCCAATCTATAGACACCACTACGCGCCATAACAAGTAATTGGTAATGACGTAATAATTAATAATATGCATTTTTACAATTTTATATACGTTTTATGGAAAATCGTAGTTTATAGTAAATCGATATACGTTTCTTACAAATTCGTTTAGTCTAGGTATATATAATCAGATATAACTTGCTATTAATGCTACTCACCTTAAACCAATAAAAAAGTGTATTGGTCTGAGCTACTCAAGGTATTTTTTTCACTCTGTAAATAAAAGATTAAAATTTTTAGAGGCCATTAAGCGAATACGATTCATGGACTATTTAAATTACCTCAGGTGAGCAAATCTAATTTTAAATCGGATCATTTCGCGAGTAATTCCTAAGTTAAACAACCAATTTTGGGTAATGCGAAATATGGTCACCTCGTGATAAAGAAGTAACACTCATCAGACCTATACATTGTGTACTAATCCTTGTAGGGTGTTTTTTTTTGAGACATGTATAAACTATTAATTTTTGCTATTTGTATTAAATTTTCTAAAATAAATTAACTTGGTGTAACATCCTGGTCACAGGAAATAGACGCACCTATAACACTTATGATGTTTGTAGATCGCTGTTATCTCGTACCGTCAGAAAAGCCGTTTGCTTGTTCGCTGTCATAGGTAACAGCCTTATTGTTTCATGGGCTCATCTTATTAAAGAAAAGTGCGATCTATTGAAATAAATTGTAATAGCGCTGTCTATCTTCCCTACAGAGACTACTCTCATGGATTATAGGTACCCCTAAACTACTCTACTCTCTACTAATATGTAGTTCTCTCTAGTCTATATCTCTACTACGGTATTATAAAACACATTTTTAAGTCTGTCTTCTTCCACGGTTACCAAAATAGGAGTTCACCTCCAGACTTCGAGGAGAAATAAGTGAATTGTTTTTTCAGAGATTCAGCATTTTTAGGGCGTTATATGTTTTTTTGTTAGTCGCCTCTGTGGTCTAGCGGTCCGGGTGTTGGACTTGACTGCATGAGGCCCCGGGTTCGAATCCCGGGTCGGCCCACAAAAAGAAAATTGGATTTTTCCAATTTTCTAATAAAAAAAAATGTTGGTCGGGATTGGAATT
>NJDC01058116.1:1381384-1392364 GCA_002245475.1 Calephelis virginiensis
AACTTTCGACTCTAAGGAAGAATCATTTTTTTAACGCTCTAAATGAACTAACTTGATGGTGGAAAAAATAAAATACAACTAATTTAGTGTGTCTTTATTTTCTTGGCTAGGCCGAATACTTTTCAATCCACCCTCGTATTTTTCCAATATTCCTTGCAGTTATAGAAGTTATCCTACCACTGTCCATCAATTCACTTGAACTTATCTGGTTGAAATGACTTGGCCGAGACTCTCTTACATCTTGCCGTTTGGCAGCACATTAAGCGATACATTTTCATTACCATAACCAAAAGAATCAATAACATGTAGAACATTACCAATGTTCAACTATCGCCAATTTCACGCCCAGTATTCAACAAAGTATATCCGTGACAAAGTATTTGCAAGAGGCTTCTTTTTCTAAGGTTGGCATTGCGTAAAACATCTATATAGACAACAGAAAGATTTCTTACCATTGGAAATTTCTGCTTTCTGATAGGTGTTCTACTCAAGAGTAGATTTTATATCTGGAACCTTGAATGACTTATCTGGTTAGCGCTCACACAACACCCATCACTGGTCATATGCGATTCTTGGGTTCGGTAAGGGTTGCCAGACGTCCAGATAAAGCCGGATATTGTAAATATTTTGAACTACCTGTCTGTCTTCACTACATAGTATAAAACAAAGTCGCTTCCTCTGTCCCTTTGTATGCTTAAATCTTTAAAACTACGCAACAAATTTTGATGCGGTTTTTTTAATAGATAAAGTGATTGAAGAGGAAGGTTTATATGTATATTACATTTTATAACCGTACGAAGCCGGGGCGAACCGTTAGTTTTTTATATTTAGAAATTCGCGGGGTTCGAGTTAGTCTTACTTAGAATTTGAGAAGATTTATGATAAATTATCGAAAAGACTACGTTCTACATTAATTTTTATACACAAAGATCTCAACAATGCAGATTGTAAAGGCTGGACAAAATCTCCCTAATGTGGCAAGTAGGTTCGGTTCTCGACAGCTGCAGATATGTGTTCTGTGAGGAACATTGACATTTTAAATTTATTCCGGTATTTTAAATATTTATATATCTTAGTTCCTTTGTCTAACTCCCAGACACTCTTTACATTCGTATCAAGCTTAAAGCTTACTTTGGCTTAGATCAATTTATGTTATTAACCAATAATATTTATTTATTTTACACTTTTTTTACAGATTACATTTGGGGTTAGAATGGATTGCCAGCAGGATAAGGAAGAAATGACACATTGAGAGCACAGATAGCGTAATCCCTTAGTCATAAATCTCGTAAACTAAACGTTTAACAACATGTCAAAACGTTACTATCATTATGAATTATCGGCAATAAGAAGTTTTATAATCTATTCCTTTATGAATAAGGGCCTTAGACTATGACTGTTATTTTTTCGAATAACGAAATATATTTTTTAAATGAATTCTAATCCTTGAGTAACTTTGTTGTGAAGTAATTTATATCCATTTCAAATGGGGTGAGACTTCAATAAATAAATGTTCATATATAATTTCGTCTTTATTTTCAACTACACATTTGATTCATAGACAAATACTTATATTTACTTATAGGACCAGAGACAGCACATTTAATTAGGCTTAGTGCAGAGCCCCGACAATTACCGACTTTTTTAACTCATATCGAAGGCCTGAAAAATTCATACCTATTTGGATTAAAATATCCCAAATATAAGTTGCAGTTGCATGTTCAGTTTTATAAATTTGCTAGCAAAGCTGCGAGAAATTGTCGAGTAAAAACGGTCATCTGTACCAAGTCTTAACATTTAGTTACTCCAATGATGATGGTAGAAATATGAGGTCAGGAAGTACAGAAAGGGGAAAACAGAGAGATAAATAAAATTACACGTAAGAATACCAAGCAGGCGTCCGGTCTTTCGTCAGACTCTTTAACTTAAAATTTTAAAACTACTAAGTTAATTTTGATTAAACTTTGTCGAACTTCAAAACTTTCATCCTGATATCTTAACGGATTTCCGTTTGAGAGCTAAACAATTTAATAAATGGACGAACACGCGGACAACAAACAGTTCTTTGCTATAGACACGCGCGAGCGGTCGCCTACTCAGTAAAACCCGTAGGACTAAAAAACCCTTATACATTTTTTAACGATAGCATATTATTATAAAAATGTAAAATTTGTATCTCTATTCACACTGTAAACTAATAAAATTTCAGGCTGATGAAAGTGACTAAATTGATGTGTCCACAAAAATACTGTGGATACACCATGTTTTTTACCTTTAAACGACTTAGGAACAGTCAAATTGTTAAAAAAAATTTCAAAATATTAAATTTTAAGCATCTACAACAAAAACGTAAATTTTCTCTTTAAAACTGTATTTGCCACTTTGAACTCACTATCTTCCAGAAAAATTTGCTTTATATTTTTAAACACCACCATTGGCCAATTCATAAATCTAATTGGTCGAAAAAAAAACCTAAAAGCCGACACAAAACACACGGGTATTAAAATTACAAAACGATTTAACATAAACCTATATACATTCGAAGGTACTTTTGATAAAATTGTACACAATTAATAATATTAATAGATATATAATTGAATACTAGTTCTTTATTTTAGCTATTAAATTACAATATACTTATAATATATATAAATTGCCTCGGTATGATCGCCTTTAGGATAATTTAATAAGGCTTCTACGGCAGTGACAATTATTCCAAATTCATTTTCTACTTACGCATATTAGGTTACTTACATAACGTGATGGTTCGGGGTTATATTATAAAAAAAATACAGTAAGGCTTCGATGGCAGTGAACTACTCTAAAGGCATTTATTCTTGAACCAAGCATTAGCCGTTATGGATTAAGTTACGAATGAAGTGCTTATTTAATTGAATACACATATTTCAATAATGGGGAGTTGTCAATAAATAATATAGAAATATATTCTTAATATATCTATTAATATTATTACGTGTTTTCTTAAAACAAAACTCCACATGGTTAAATTAAACTAATATCTAATAAATACATTATTTCAGATTCGATAATCTTAATTTATAACAACTTTTGAAACTAAAAATCTAAAACTAAATTGTTATTCAAATTAATATCACATATTAGCAAAATAAATAAATATTTAATAAATAAAAACAACCATATAAATCCACCCGAGAGGACTCCGTTTAGTTTTTACGTGTAATTTAATATCAATAATTTTACATTAATTAAATTTTAGGTTAATCCTTAAAAAATACTAATTTTTTTACAGGAAATTTTGAATCATAATTTAGTCTACATTGAAATATATTAATTGATTTTTTACACAACTAATATTAATGTAAAAAAAAAACAAAGAAACATTACAGAAAAAAATATTTACACTATTATGTTGACACAACACTAATATACTGCGGCATTTCACGTCTTCTTTGATAAGAAAAAGAAAGCTTTACTATCATTTTGAAGATTAAAGAAAATACATCACATCCGTCATAAAAATGTAATGAATTGTCAACTTATCTATGAGATCTATTATATCTGATTAATATAAAAAATAACAATTTGAGACAGAAAGTTTCTTAAAGGGTTAAAAAAAAGTAGTCAACAAAAAATATGATTTTAGGGTTAGTGTGACCATCGTTTTCTTATAATGAAATATTTGAAAAACAACTTAATATTTGGTTTTGAGGTAGATTGATATCCAGAACAATGTGATTATAAATATTATTTATAATAAAAACAAGAAATATCTTAATACTCCTATGATTTTTCATGATAGTATATATCTACTTATACCAACAACTGGAGATTGTCATCAGTTGCAAAATTGTTTTTTTAGGTTATTGTAACCGGATATATTTTTTTATTTACTTTCTGCATTAAATATGTCCTTTTATTGTTAATACGTTTATTAACCACAACGAAACTGACAAAACCAAATTTCTTTTAAATCCAGATTATTTTATTAAAGTGACATACTTAGGAATGTGTACATTTCTGACGTACGGGTATATAAGGTTGATATAAAGGAATGCTATTTCAATACTTCGTTAGCTTAAAATGCGTAAAAATAAATACTACATTGGTTTAATGCAGCGGTTCCCAAATAGTATTATGCATACCCATGGGAGTAGTAATTGTTTTATCATGTCCCTTGTATATATAATTCACATACTGTGATGATGAATAATTCAGTTTAAGATTACAGAATAGATTAATGGAATTTTCTCCTATCCGGTGTACACAAGTATAACATTTATCTTAAATAGTTACATTGATGAAACTATTTGAGAATCACTGGTCTAGTGCAAGAGCTTGTGTTCTAAATTCGTCATAATTGACGAACACAAAGAGATATGTGAAGTTACACCACATAGATACAGATTTTTACTATTTTTAGACATCTAATAAATATTACTATTTTATATATTATTTTGATATCTTATTGCCTACCTTAACTAATTTATGTATAGTAACATAGCAAAAAAACTTGCCACAAAACTTAGTACATGGTTATATCTGCGTTTAAGCTGAAAATATTTTAACAAAAATGTCAACGTGCTGAACTATTAATGAACATTCAGAGACTAGTATATTTGGCGTCAGCAGAAAGATATCGTACAACGTTAGATTTATGATATGTTAAAAAAACATATTTAAAAAATAAATGTAAGAACAAGTTTTAAATCTGTTAAATTTAATCTACAGAGAAACTGTTTTGAAAATAATAAATATACAAAATTCAAACGATATTCTTTCTACATATGGCGCGTATATTTCCATTAATTTCGTCCAACAAGCACGCTTAAGCAATATTTCGTCTAAAACTGGAACTTTGTTCTGCTTTTTCTAAAGAATCTTCATGGTATTACCGTAACACATATTTTTAAAAGCAAAAGATTATAATACATGGTAAACGTTATATTATTGTAAATTACTCATAAAACCTACTAATTATACAAATATAAATGTGTACATGATCTACTATAAATGGGGTTCAGAATAACGTGCAGTACTAAATCACAAATATTGGACGATATTATGCTTATTATTATGATGGATAGCTTAATACCCGCAATAATAGTTTAAACTATAATATTTTCACAACAAAAACAATATTATATGTAAAATTCATCTAAAGCATTTTAGTGATGATCCTGTGTATGTCATTCTAAAACTTATCACAAAATTGAAGGTATATTAAAATGTGACAAATATTTCCAAATACCCTACATTTTCAGTCTTTAAAACCGAATTTTGTAAGTTTTCAACTCCATCGGATTTAGTTCAATGTCTGTCAAACTAGACAGTTTACGGTACGTTTTGAGACCGGTCAGACTAACTGATGTTATGTTTTTAATTTTAACCTCATTAAACCTTGTTTTAGAGGAAAATTGTGATGAGACACGGGCATTATCTCCAACAGCACAAGTGTATCCTGGCCTTTGTAAAACCATAAAGCAAGATGTACTCGGAAATTGTTCTAATAATTCATCAGTTATCGTCCTCAATGTCACCAAGTGGATTCCTGGCGGGAAGTCAGATACGAACTGACGGTGGGACTTGATTTCTACTTCACCTACTTCACTGGTGTCTACTAGATAAATATTGACTGGGTAGTTCAAAGTTCGACTTAGGTAATCGGCCATTCTTGAGGGTAGTTCATAAGTTGTGGACTTCTGATCAGGGCTGAAGAACCTTTCGTTTAAATTAGATACAACGCGGTCACTCGTGTCTCGTTTAGTACGTGGAGAATCCATCGGTTCGAGAAGAAGCCAATTTTGAAACAGAGTAGGCTTGTTATCTACAACTCCCTCTCCTATTCCTCTGAAGTCATCGTATAATGTGCGTCTATCCAGCATAACTTCCAATCGACCAGGTTCAAAAGCTGACGCCCCTTGTGCATGATTAGTTATCAAAGACAACCTGCTCTCTTCATCTTGGATCCACGCCATCGTGGTTATCGGATAATAATTCGCCTCAATACCAAGTTTGTCAACTTTAACCCGTTTCTGATATTGGAATCCATTTTGGTCCGTGTAAAACTCTGGCGGTTCACCATTTTGTATGTTTGTATGGATCCTCATAAAAAGTTCGGTTTCTCGATTTTTGGGTGGATTTTCAAAGTCAACTATGTTCTCAACCAAGACACCATGTGAAAGAGCTGGATCATCGACGTTGAATATACGAACCGTGTGGATCAAGAAAGGCAAATACATTGTTGTTATCTCAGTTGAAACTGGACCTGAGACAATAACGATATTATCATCCTGCATCTCGTTACCATTCGAATACGAATGCAATACATTCCTCTCTGCGGATTCATAATCAGGCATGAATAGATACGCCCCAGAATGTCTTTGAGCACTTTGGTACGCTCCGAATTGCATTTCTACAATATTCTTCCTTCGTATATCTTTCCGGTGAATCTGTCTTAGAAATCCAGTGCTCCTGTCGATAAGAAGTTTCAAAATTGTATTCTCCAATTGAATGTTCCCAGGCATCATCTTCTTCACAGAAAATTTCTCAACTCGTTCTTTGTCGTCGGGTGTTTTTTCGTTGCAGTTGTTACAGAATACTATACAATGCTGAGACGTATTCACGTGCTCTTCAATGTTAAACGTGACTGTAGAAAGCGGTGGTAAAGTGGCAACAAACATCACATCAAAATTATTATCACTTATCCCAAATTTATTATTTTCACGGATTTCAATGTTCGGTGTGATTTGATACTGAACGTATTCCTTTTTACGTGTATCATAAATTCGGACGTTGGTAGTGTTGGATTGAAGGGATATAATTTCCGTTCGTTTCTCAGTTAACGGGTTAAAGAGGATCACTTTCTTTTTATCTGTGAAAGACACTTGTAATTTCCGTGGTTGCTTTCCATATGTTTCCCATTCCACCTCGCTTTGCAGAATGTTCTGTGTGTGTAAGGAACTATCTGGGATCATTACCGCTGTAAGCGCAGCTTCTTGCAAGCGAATACAGTGATACAGACTAGTGAACAATTTCGTACCATAATCATACATGACATTTGCCTTGGAAGTGCCAGTAATAGCATCGTGATGTTGGAATAACCCCAAATTACGACGCGCAGTGATCAACTGTTCGTAATATTTCTCCAACCTCTTTTCTGAGGGGATCAAGCTCTTATTGTTCGATTGTTTGAAGTAATTGGAGATCAATGTAAATAATATCTCGGCGGTTCTGAGCTGGTGTTCGAATTGGCGAGCGAGGATTTTGAGGTACGGCCGGGTAGTGTAGTACCCAGACCAGTAAGCGGGCTTGCCCTCACTAAATATATCTGAATACACAAAGAAATCGCCTTTTAACGTTGGTATAGCGTTGTGTCTTTCCTTCATAACTTTAAAATAATCCGTTGGCGTTCCGAAGCTGACCTCCGCGTTGAACTGATCTTTGTGACTATTTATGTAGTTGAACATTTTCATATAATTGGTATATTGAGCGTCAAATTCAATACCGTATTCGTACCTGAAGTCATCACCTAGCGGCACTAGGACGACGTTGTGTGGAGTGAGAGAGCCGATTCTGTCGTACTCTTCTACTAGCGTTTTGGATTTGCTGTGAAGGTTTTGGTCAGTGATCTCTTCGTGCTTGGCTGTGTACTCAGAATACTCACCAGGTATCTTCCTAAAGTCGTAACTTAAACATATGGAGGGGTGAGGACCGCAAGTGCTTTTGATGGAATATATATCGAAGGGTAGGTTGTGGACTATCAGATTGGGTTTGTCCGTCGACCAGCCGGGTATCCAATAAAACTCCTCTATTTGTCGCTGAGCTAGCCATTGTTTCCATGCGTAATGGATTCTTTGGATGATAGTGCCTTCCAGACCACTCTGGTCCAGGAGATAGGGGACTGTTGGTCCATGACCAAAAGGATCGATTGACCACCCCGTCTTCGGAGATATCCCAAGGTTAGTCTTGACCCAATGGTGGCCTGGAAATAAACCGTAAAATTTGACTTAAAAACCCCATATTGGTAATGTACCATCAAATTCTATTTATAAGTGGTGTCTATTTATTATTAGGAAATCAATAAACTTGTTTGCCTTCCAATACTTTCGACTTCCAAAGCTGGATATATGGATAAATATTTTATTTTGGAATGTTAAACAATGAATTAAATAATAAATTGAATAATGAATAAAAAAATAAGATGACATTCCACTATCAAATCGCCCGGGTATTATCCGAGGATGCTGTATAGCCTCCGAAACCGGTGTGTTTAAATAAAAAGAGTAATGAATGTGGAGGAAGTCAGACACGTCTGCCAGGGTCTCGAGATTTGAAACTCGATACTATTTGCCAAGCACGTAAGGTACTTGGCGTGAAGATATGTATGTATGTATGTTAAATAAAAGTTTAAAAGTAAGTAAGTATCTTCACGTCCATATCCTTGAAGAAGGCAGAGGCATAGCCAGGGCACCCCCGACTAGCAGAAGACACTAAGTCCCAATATGTGATAGGTGGCAAGCCTATCGTCACACATCCAATCCCGAGCAACGTTATTTTTTATTAGAAAAACCACATTTTATTTTTTGTTGCCCGACCCGGGGTTTGAACCCGGGACCTCATTAAGTTAAGTCCCACAGCTGGATCGCTAGACCACAGAGGCGTTTTAATTTAATGATTAAAAAAAACTTGCCGGGTCGTTAAGGTCGTAAAATAAGTAAAAATACCTTCAATAAACTGATCAACCAGCGCGTAGATATGAGTGCAGGCTTCATCAGGCATCACCCAGCCTCCCGTGGTAATTTCGAGCCGACCTTCTTTCACTAGCTTCTTCAGTGCCTACAACAATCATAAACATGTAAATAGGTAAGTGTTTGAAAAATGAGGAGGCCATATGTTCGACTCCTATATTTTTTAATATGTTGATCGATTTTGCCGTCATTTATGAATCAATTTTAAAAAAAATATTCTATTCTAGCTTACTACCGAGGTGGTTCCATTGCCACGTAGTTTGGATCTGTTGATGGAATCCAAGGGAAATCGAGAGCAGTTCTTAATTTTTGTTTACATAAATCACTTAAGCCCGATTCTTATAATCAACGAACCGTAATCCGTCAGTATAACCATTGGTAGTTTGTTTAACAAGCTAAGCCAAGTAACGAAGCGTTGCTAATAGTTATACAAATGTTTAGAATTAACAAACGAAAACGAACGACTGTTGTTAGATTTTGTACTATTCGTGTAAAGAACAACCATTGGTAAGCAAAATTACTCATTTCTTGAATATGGGAACCGGGCCTTGCTTATTGGAATCGAAGTTAGTGTTTTGCACTTTTACAGCGCTTAAATTTTTATAGGTAACTATATTATATATATTATATCTTATGTAATAAGACAGCGAACAAGCAGACGGCTTTCGTAATCATAAGTGGAAATAGTCGCCTACACACATTAAATATTTTACTGATGCATGCTATATGATGGCCAGGAAGGTTACATCTGCTAGCATATATATTAGCTGTTACTCTCTAGCTGTGTTGTTTTTCCAAAAAAAAAATTTTTCGGATTAAAAATCTATGTGGTAATTCAAGTTACACTCTGTGTGCCAAATTTCATACAAATCGGTTAAGCGATTTTTTTGTGAAGAAGTAACAAACAAACATACAAACTTTCGCATTTATAATATTAGTAGGATAAAAGAAAGTCGTGTTTGTCACACTCAAGAACGGCTAAACTGATTTGAATGAAAAATCGATAGAAAGGTGTAGAGAAAACCAGGAGATAGACACGGGGTACATTTAATCCCGTTCACTAGGAACTAGGAAAAACAACATTTTAATTTTTTCCATACAAAATGAACGGGTGGAACGAAGTTAGCCGGAACAACTAATTGTTATATAATATATAGCTCCTCTTACATGAGAAAGAACAACGACGAGCACTTTATTCCCCCGTGCTATTTCTGGTCTTCTGTGTAAAAAGGACCACCTACCTTCCTGCCAGGCAGCTCGTAAAAAGCGAGCAGAGGTTACATGGATAATTTCTAACAAGACAACTGTGCAGCAACTTCACCGGGTAGAGATCCATCGTTTTACTTATTCCTGCTGCCATAATGACAGTGTCTTGTACCGGTTCGGAAGGTAGGAAGATAGACTTGCACAACAGACCTAACATCCTGGGGGGTGATTATGTATCTCAGTTGTCAACTCAAACTGTAAAAGTGTACATCAAATTTTGCGTTTGTGTTTGCTATCTCTTTTGTATTTCTGTTGGTCACTGGAGATAACAAATACAAAACACGTCATTTGACAGCGATTCGATGTACACTCATCCATTTTGAGTCGGTAACTGAGCTACATAATCACCCCCCCTGGTCACAGGACAGCGACGAACTTATATTAGCTATGGGGCCACCACAGGAACATTTTTTCGGGATAAAAACTATTCAATGTGTTAATCCAAGTTACCTTATATACGTGTGCCGAATTTCATGAAAATCGGTTCAGCAAATTTTGTGTGCAGGAGTAACAAACATACAAACTTTAGCATTAATAATATTAATAGCAGCCCTGCCCGGCTTCGTACATATAAACCTTTCTCTTCAATCACTTTATCTATTAAAATCCGTTGCGTAGTTTTCAAGATTCAAGCATACATAGAGGCAGAGGAAGCGACTTTGTTTTATACTATATAGTGATTAATAGGATAGAGTCTATAAGCTACGGTTGTCTCTTAACATTAGAAGAGTCGTGTATTTGTTTTCCTATCCTATGCCATAAAATAGGAGCACCGAAGGACGGTATCTACAGGACATAACTACCAGCGTTAACGGGTAAGAAAGGAATTAAAAATTTCGCCACGGGACTTGAATCCTTAGTAGCTCAAGTAGTTAGAGCATTCGTCGTCATGAGACGAAAGGTTACAGGTTCAAATCCTGTCTGGGGCGAAATTGTTTCTTTCCTTAAAATTTCTAGAAATTTAACTCAAGCACAGGGCAAGTGG
>NJDC01058116.1:1392661-1417723 GCA_002245475.1 Calephelis virginiensis
ATTTCGCCACGGGACTTGAATCCTTAGTAGCTCAAGTAGTTAGAGCATTCGTCGGCATGAGACGAAAGGTTACAGGTTCAAATCCTGTCTGGGGCGAAATTGTTTCTTTCCTTAAAATTTATAGAAATTTAACTCAAGCACAGGGCAAGTGGTAAAATAAAAAAAAGTTACGACGACATTATCAATCCGGGCAAGCGCAGCCACAGCTATATATATAAAAGAAAATCGTATTAGTTACACTATTTATAACTCAAGAACGGCTGAATCGATTAGGCTGAAAATTGGTGGGCGGGAAGGACATTGGATATTTTTTATCCTGTTCGATTGTGAGAAAACTGGGGAAAATAACAATTTAAAGTTTCCCATTCAAACTGAAAGGGCGGAACGAAGTTCGCGGGAACAGCTAGTATTAATTGTTTTAGGTCTGTTTTGCTAATTATTGCCATTTCACTAAGTTTACAAACATTAAATCATTTCTATTTCATGACTTATTTAGGTTTTGCTGTTTATTAACAAACGCATACGTAACAAAATACCGCAGTAATGCAGCGAAAGGCATATTAAACTAGCCGAGCAGGCGAACTTCGTACCGCTAGACATTAACAGCTATTAACAGTTTATATGGATTGAAGCATTGTTATTCCTTTTGTCCCTGCGATTGTCCCGGTTTTACTTTTCATAAGAACCTTCTGACAACAACTAACACAATAAGAAAATGATTATTAAAATTGGTCTCCGGTCAGGCGCGATGAGATGACCCTATGAAACGGGGATTAATTTTTATATTATGTGTATAAGATTGGTATATGAAAGATAGGTAGATATACAATGCGAATGTGAAGAGATTCAAGTATCCGGCAGACCTAGGTTGACCCACGATCAAAACACTTGGGTCTTATCCGAGGGCGATATCAAGAGTAAATGTAAGAAAATATCTTCACGCCCGTATCCTCGAAGAGTAGCCTACCTCCTACCTCGATAGGTAGAGGTAGAAGTACAGCCTGTGCACCCACGACTAGCATATGACACTAAGTCCTACAATATGACAGGGGGCAAACCTATCGCCAACAGGGCACATATCCAAACACGGGCAACGTGGTTTTTATTAGAAAATTGAAAATACGCATTTTCTTTTTATTTGTTGCCCGACCTGAGCCAAACCCGGGAATTTAAGAGGTCAAGCCTGATTTCAGACCATTAAAACACAGAGGCGATATATATTATTATATTATGCTTGTGTTATGGTTGTTAGTCTACGATACAATATAAAGAAACATTTACACACATACTGAAATAAATTTAATAAACATACCCAGACCTAGAAATGTAGTCATCTAGGTGTTTATCAGACTAAGACCTTCAACAGGAATAGAACCCGAGCCTCGCGGTTGGTTGATGGAGTAGGGCGTCTGCGCTAACCCATTGGCCAACGAGGTAATCCACGTAACTTAATAAAAGAAACTCTAAGTTTACCTTTTGCTTCACAGGATGCGATCTTTCCCACCAGGCGTTTAGGAACGATATTTCTGTCCACATGAAGGTCATGTTCGGGAACTGGTTCAATTTTTGGACGATGTTGCTGATGATGTTTTTGGTCTTCCATTCGAAGTACTGCTCAAACGTCTTCAACCACCCAGGATCGTTGTGTGAGTGTGGAACGACTATAACCTGGAAATATGATTTCAACTTTAGTAAAATTCAAGGTTTTTTTTTAATAGATCTGCAAAATCAAGAGGCGTGATAAAACTACTAAACGACTAAAGAATTATTAGTTATTTCTATAAATTTTAAAGAAAAAAAAAATTCGCCCCAGTCAGGATATGAACCTGTAGCCTTTCGCCTCAAGCCGACGAATGCTTTAACCATTTGAGCTACTGAGGATTCAAGTCCCGTGGCGAAATTTTTCATTCCTTTCTTACCCGTTAAGGCGAGTAGTTATGTCCTATAGATACACAGTTCTGCGTACCTCCTAAATGAGTTCATCGATACAGATGAAAATCACATTTATAATAACTTTAACTTTCATTTCTCTCAAGATACTTTTGATTTTAGCACTTGCCCTCTGCTTGGGTTACGTTTCTATATAATTCAAAGAAAGAAAAAAATTCGCCCCAGACAGGATAAAATTTATTATTTTATTTATTTTTTAATTTATTTTCATTTTACAGGAATTTTATAGAAATTTAATCCAAGCACAGGGCAAATGCTAAAATAAATTCTTTATTTATTCCAACGAAACACGGAAACGCCTAAATTGATTTTGACGGGATCGTACTGGTGAAATTTGATAGTGCAACTGTAAAAAAATGAATTACCTTCAATTTTGGTCGCCGACTGTCATTCCGGATCTTCTCGTATCTGTCTTCAAAGGACTTGTCCCAAAACTCCTTGGTACGAAGCCAGCTTGGCTGTAACACAGAAAACAGTAAGCTTCATACACACACGCTGCCACTCACACAGTATTAGCAAAATAGAAAGTGAAGTACGTTGGCGGCAAAGGGTCTTTGCTTTGTTAAGAAATTTAGTACATACCAAAGTAAAATAAAATATAACTTAATATAAAAGTATGTATGTATGTAATATAAAAGTGACAACCCTTAGCGACACTACAAGAATAGACTGATTACACGTTAATAACTTGAAATCGGCCCTAGATGAACTACTGTTCACTGTTTACTGCGGTACGATAGTTTGTCGTTTGTTTGTACATGGGAAAAATTAAATGTTATTTGTCTTAGTTTCCTCGTAATATATCTTATGTTATTTGGAACATTTCCCGCCACAACATCTACACGGGTTCCGCGGAATTAACAATATTATAAGATTTGTTCTACATCAGCATTATATTTTTTTTAAAAAATAAGCTGTAGTGTAAATCAGAAGCAAAATATCTACCTACCAGTTTAAGACATGGGGCATGAAGATACTTTACTCCACTTTTTTAATGACTGTTTCTCGTTTTAAGAACAAAATCTCAAAAATAGTTGAAAATAATATAAAACATTTACAAATGAAATCCCGACAAATAGTGTTTATATAATTATATGTGTCTATATGTTTGTTTGTTTTAATTACTACCGAATATAGGTTAAATTATTTAAATAAATAAATATGTCCCTGGACAAATAACAATAATTGAATAAATGTTAACCCAAAGTAAGCAAATTATATGCTTGTGTTATGAGTTTTAGTCAACAATACTAATACATAGAAATACATGAATGGATAGTGAAATAAATTTAATAAGAACCCAGACCCGAAAATTCAGACATCTAAATGTTCATCACACAAATGACTGCCCTCGTCGAGAACCGAAACCGAGCGTAGCGGTTGGTCGGTGTAGTTAGGAATGTACGCTAGTCATTCGACCAACGAGACGGTCGACGAAATTAGTTCGTTGACTTCGAAGTCGCCGCGAATACTCAATAATATAATGACATTTTGGGGCTGTTCTGTAGATAGGGTTGTCAGACAGACTAAAATATCTTGTTAAAGTTCCAAAAGGTCATAGTTTTGAGATAACAATCTTAATATTTATAAATTAATCGTCATGTTGTTTGTCCGCGATGTATTCCTAAACTACTAAACCGATTTTAATCAAATTTGCACACCTTGTGCAGTTTGATCCAAATTAAAAGATATGATAGCTGACTTCTTAAGATAGTCGCAATATTATTTTGTTACAAAAATCTTAACCAGAGCAACGTGTGGTCGAGTTTTATATTTGAAAATGAATCCCTATTTAGTCCCTTCGTTATCGCATCGCGCAGGAAAGGATAAACCAATTTTGCTAATTTTTTTTGTTGTGTTAGTTGCTGTCAGGAGATTGATATGAAAATTAATTAATTTGAAAAAAAAAGTTAATTTTAATCCAACACTCGCAGTAAGGACAAGACAAAAGTCAGCGAGTATTTTATAAATTTAAATTTGTTTAATGGTTTCTATCTTTTTGACAAATCATGACATTTTTTTTTCATATTTAAAATAATAACAATAGTATATTACAACTATACTAGCTCATTCGGTAAACGATATTTTGCCATTTTAATTTTTTTAGAGATTATTTTAATTATTTCCCCGTGTTAGTCCGGGCTCCTTTGCAGAATAGACCATCTGCCTTTCTTGCCAGACAGCTCGTAAAAGACGAGCATAGGCTTATTATCACTAACACCGTGACATCTGACTAGGTGGTAGAGTTTCGCAGCGACTCGCCCGGATTGGTACCACCGCCTTATCTATTCCTGCCGCCATACCGACATGATGTGTTCCGGTTCGGAGGGTAAGGTAGCCGGTAAACTTACTTTTGCTCCAGGCCTAACATACTGACCTCAGGTTGGCAACGCACCATTACCATCTTTGGTGTCTCTAGGTGGCGTTAATTTCTTACCATCAGGAAATCCGTTTGCTTGTTTGCCCTCCAATATCATATAAAAAAAAGAAAGAAAGAAATAATTTGAAGTGGATCACCCTTATCACTATGTACTATAAATAATAACCTATTCTCAGATCTACCGAATGTGCAAACTTCATTAAAATCAGTTCAGCTATTTCGGAAGAGTATGGTAACAAAGACTGTGACACGACATTTTTATATATGTACATAGATTATGTTGCCCGTGTACAATTTGACAGACTCCAAATTTATATCTTTGGGAGGAAAAAAATCTTCAGAAAAAAACTAAGATTGGAAGTGAAACCTTAGCATAATAAAAATGACTCCGCTTTTATTAAACGGCACTATTATCTACATATTAATACGTGAAGCAAAAACTTTGGACCCCTTCTTACAAAAACTGAGCTGACGGAGGAGTATGAAATTTGGTACACTTAAAGTTTATGTATAGGAGAAGTGCAGAACGATCATATTTAAAGTAGTATCTTCACGCCCATAACCCCGAAGAGGTAGGCAGAGGCACAACCAGGGCATCCACGACTAGCCGAAGATACTAAGTCCCACATATCCAATCTCGAGCGATGTTTTTTTTTCATTATAAAATTGGAAAAACCCAATTTTGTTTTTGTTGCCGAACCGGGAATCAAACCCGGGACCTCATGCAATCAAGTCCGACAGCTGAACCGCTAGAGTCTAGACCACAGAGGCGATAATATTATTTTTTAATGATAATATTTATAAAGTGCAATAATTCAAAAATAAAACAGTACACGTACTACCGTTTGACACACACAAACAAATATATTGATGATAACAATAAAAGATCACAGATGGCGCACAAAAAAGTTTGGAAACAAAGTAGTTGGTCCTTAGAAATGAAGATGGTGTTCTTATCAACAAGATATTAAAATTTATTATGGTCGAATTTCGAACAATGGGCGACCACTACATTATTAATTACTAGCTGGATAGTTGCTCTTTTGTAATTTGTTTTTCAAAAAACTAACTTTTCAAAATATTGAAAAGCATTGAAAGTATGATTTACAAATACTTTTTTGTATGCATCTAACACTTTCCTTTTTTTAGCGTTTGTCAAAGTTTGGTCGGGACATTTTGTTTGTTTTTTTTTTTTGGACACTACACCATACGACATCTGGCAACCCTAGTTATAGATGTTAGAATTGAATCAGAATGTTCACTAGCAGACAGCAGTATTGAAGTGTTGATCTATGGCTTTGACTACGTAATCCCTTTGACGAGTCATTAAACATAAACTAGTTCTGTCAGTGTTGCCAGCATACAAACGTACCTGGAACTCGAACGAGGGGTACACAGACACCGTGTCGATGTCAGACGTGCTCTCCCAGACTGCCGGGCATTGGTCCGCTTCAACCTGAAATAGATATCAAATTAGAAATGAAATAATAACTTAACTATAAATAGCGTTCGTTATATTTATCCGTCGAATAAATATATAAAAACTTTACTATAAATGATTGGGTTGGTTTAATTTATCCGACGAAGAAATAAATAAAAACTACTATAAATTGGGTTAGTTAATTTATCCTTTAAATATAATAATTTTCGCAACTGTTTCTAATGAAAGTATCTTCACGCCCATATCCCCGAAGAGGTAGGCAGAGGTACAACCAGGGCACTGGCGACTAGCCGAAGACACTAAGTCCCACAATGTGATAGGTGGCAAGCCTATCGCCAACCGGGCACATTTCCAACCCCGACCAACATTTTTTTTTTATTAGAAAATCGGAAAAATCCAATTTTCTTTTTATTTTCGAACCCGGGACCTTATGCAGTCAAGTCCAACACCCGGACCGCTAGACCACAGAGGCGATCTAATGAAATACTCAATTATCAATCACAATCATCATCAACCACTTTCTGGGGGCTTTATTAAGGATATATTGACTGTTATTTGTTATTATTAATTGTAATAATATATTTTGCGTTTTTATAAACATTATAAATTTTGTATTTATATTAAATTTCACAGTGCATAACCTTAACCTTAATGTTTTCTATGCAATGGAAGAGCGGTGCCACCTAACACAATCGCGCTTGCAATTAAAACAAGGGCACTCAAAACTAGCCGAAGACACTAATGCACTAATGGCCACGCTCAGAGACGTCACATCTCTTTTAATCAGTCATTAAATCGAAATTTGCAATACAAAATTGTGACGTAATAGTATATGGAGTGTTACTTCACGTCTCTGAGTGCGATCGCTAGTCTCAGAACGTGATAGGCAAGCCTATCGCCAACCGGGCACACACGCAACACGGGCCGGTCTGTGTTTTTATTAGAAAGTTAAAAAAATGTGATTTCTTTTTATTGCCCCACGGAGGGAAAACCCAAGAGGACCTCATAGATTCAAGTGCTACACCGAACCGCTAGACCACATAGGCGATTGTACATTTATACACTTATTGACTTTTAAAATCTCTTTCCCCTAATTATATTTTAATTGTATATGAGTAATTCTCATATAATTAATTTATTGCTATCTCTTTTTAACCAAAGTTCATATTATATGTTTTTGAGTTTCGACGCTATCGAGAGAAAAGACGGTCGAAGTTTTTTTGAAGATCGCCTCTGTGGTCTAGCGGTCCGGCGTCCTACTTGTCTTCTTGAGGTCCCGGGTTCGATCCCCGGGTCGGCCAACAAAAAAAAATAGAAAATGAATATTTTAAATTTCTAATAAAATTAACATCACCCCAGATTGGATATGTACCCGGTTGGGGATAGGCTCGCCACCTATCACATTGTGGGACTTAGTGTCTTCCGCTAGTCGTGGGTGCTGTATTGCTGTATGTATAAGTTCGGCGGCTGTATTTCTCAAATTTTCAGCCACTGTTTCCTTCACTTATGCGATTTTACTAAATCAATTAACACTATGCAAACATAGTGGCATATACTATGCTATATATACTTGTCCAATGGCAGATGCTAACACCAGCACTATAAACTAAATAAAAAAAATACATAGTTTTGAAACTCGCGCCCTTACATATTATAATTCCGTTCAACAGACGTTTAATCTATACCTCTATATAAACTATATCTGTTATATATTTGTTTCATTGGAAAAATATAGCACACATCTAAAGTAAGTTTAGTTCGTGGTAAATTTGTTTCCAAGTTATCGCTGTTTTCTTTCAACCAAAGTAATTGAAAGAGACAAAACACGTTTAGTGCTGTGAGATTAGTTTGCACACATTTCTTTATAAGTTTAATTTCTCCACTCCCAATAAATTTGACTTTTTTTAAATGTTCCATCTCTTTTGCTTTTTTCATTTGACAAAGAAAGCATACATTTAAAACAAGTTTAGTTTGTGTACAGCCAAATTACCACCATTGTCGTCCAAAATGAGCAAATGAGAGCGTGCAAAACGTCAGCTCAATTGGTTGAAGATATCTGCCTCAAGATGGAGTTGCAAGATTTCACCCGGACAAACACAATCTACATTTTTTTATGATATCGGAAGTGCAAACAAGAGAACTTATTTTCTGATGGTAAGAAATTCACTCCGCCTAGAGACACCAAAGGTGGTAATGGTGCGTTGCCAACCTGAAGTCGGAAAGTTAGGCCTCGAAAAGAAAGTTTACCGGCTACATTACCCTCCGAACCGGAAAACGTCAACGGCAAGCGCTGACGTTAGACGTTAGTTAGTCGCTGCAAAAATTCACCACCTAGTCAGATGTCACGGTGTTAGTAACGGTAAGCCTATGCTCGCTTTTTACGAGCTGCCTGGCAGGAAGGCCCAAAAGAGCCCAGACCAACACGGGTAAATTGCAAGTGAAACAAAAGCTTGTAAAATAGAAGACAGTTCTAATTAAAAAAAGAACTAAACGATTTCGCAGAACTTAAAGAAAATAAAATCGGTTCGCATCCAATCAATATCTTCGCTACGATAAGAATATTACAGGTTGTTAAAGTAATACTTAGCTCGAACAAAGGGTGCTCCCAGCCTGTCATTAGCTGGAGTATTTGATTCTAGAAATCCGTATTCTGTGCATTTCAAAAAAAAATCAAAACTTTTCAATTACTTCTAAAAGAGGAAGTTTGCTATTCGTTTGTACATTACAAAGCTCTTATTGTCTTCGTTTATATTCTTTAAAAGAGATACATTTATATTAGCAAATTGTAAAGTGGAATATTCACCGTGTTGAAGATTACATGCAATTTTCGACATATAAGTCGACGCTCTAATTTTTGGGCTATCGCGGTACAAATGTACACATTAACATTTTTTACTTACTTTTTTATCGGGTCCGTAATAATTACAATGGCCTACCGAAACAAATGTTTAGTTTGGCGCAGCTACGTTCGCGTCTGTAGTCGATACAGTAGGTAGTATGAATTACATTGTTGCTACTAGATGTCAGCTGACAGCTTTAGTTTATCTACAATTTCTCATTTCAACTTTTTTCTGGTTTTACTCGAAATCATTCCGTATTACAATTACTTTTATGACATTAATTGTATAAACTATCCAGGACTAACTCAAGAAAATAAATTAATACTTTCTCTAAAATATGTATTTCTTTTCAATTTTATGAACAAAAGCTCTGAGCTGACATGAAAAAAGTGACTAGATTTCTCATATCAGCTCACCAAATATACCAAAAACAGCTATAAAATCTTAGGCACCAAAATGAGAGTAGGCCAGTGTAAATGTAGTTATTTATTATTTCTTAAAAATTTGTAAGAATTTATTATAAGTAAAAAATAAAAACTTACTTTCTCCGAGTGCTTGGTTTCGTGGAAATAGCGTGGTGTTCTGACATCGTCACCGCCGCTGCCAACGACGTTGGCTGTAACAAAAGAGAAAATTATAATCATATTCCCTCGTGTTTATTCGAGCTCCTTTGCAGAATAGACCTTCTGCTTCTTGCCAGGAAGCTCGTAAAAGGCGAGCAAAAGCTTATCGTCACTAACACCGAAACATCTGACTAGGTGGCAGAGTTACGCAGCGACTCGTCCGGAGTGGTACCACCGCCTTACCTATTCCTGCCGTCATAACGTCAGCGCTGCCGTCGCCGTGTTCCGGTTCGTAGGAAGGCAACCGGTAAACTTACTTTCAGCCTCAGTTTTGCAACGCACCATTACCATCTTTGGTGTCTCTAGGCGGCGTAAAATCTAACCATCAGGAAGTCCGTCTGCTCGTTTGCCTTCGAAAGACATTAAAAAACATACATCTAAGCCACGGGCTCATCGACAAGTGGTTCGAAAATGGTTTTTTCAATGGAAAATAATTATAAAAACAAAGAACATTTTTATGATAAACCAGCAGATACTACCGTATGGCTTAAGCTGCGACCATACATTGAGATGTAAACTATCCTATCTTTCAAGTTGGATCAAACTGCACATGGCGTGTAAATTTGATTAAAATCGGTTTAGTAGTTTTTGAGTCCACCGCGGAAAAATCACAAAATATAACGTGTCGCGTATCTTAACATATACATAAATTACGCACGGTGTTTGTCTGCGATGGGCTCCTAAACTTAACCGATTTCAATTAAATTTACCTATCTTACATATTTATCAAGGGCGAAGCCGCAGTTAACAGCTAGTTTATATAATAAGAAAAAAAGTTTATTGAAAAAATATTTATTAAAACGAGAACACACCATACTATAATTTAATTATGAGCCATGACAATCCCATTATGTATGGACTTTTGGAGTTAATTATTCGATTTGTTCGTTTTGAAGCTGTAACTGCTCTTTATCCTTAGATAAATATAAGAACTGTTGGCAAGAAACAACTATCGGCTTAAGACACTACAGATGTTAATGGTGTGTTGCTATCACAAAACCACACTTAGTTTAAGTTCCAAGTTAACCGGCTACCATATCCTACAACACGGAAGACGACACTGACTACCAATGACGTTATGGCGGCACGCGCAAGGCGGTTACCAATCCGGACCAGCTGCTGCATAGCACTCTACTAAACAGTTATGACTGTTTGCGTCATTATCATCAGCCGGGGGGCGTCCACTGCTGGACATAGGCCTCCCCTAAAGATCGCCACGAGCCACGGTCACCAGCCACTTGTAACCAGATCATCGGTTCACCCTGCATGACTGATTGCACGTGCCGAATAATCGAGTAATCACAAATGGACGACATGGTCATCACATCCCGACGCAAAAATTTTGAGATTCCAATACAAAATGACAAATTGACCCGATTTGAAGCGTGTTGACCGCCTCGTTGGCCGAGGGGTTAGCGTGCTCGTATAACTACATAGACAACCGTGAGGTTCGGGTTTCATTCTGTAGAGTAGGCATTTGGGTGGTCAACATTGATAACTTTTTTTTCCGCTTTATTTTTTTTACGATAGTGGAAGGCAAACAAGCAGACGAATTTCCTGATGGTAAGAAATTCACGTCGCTTAGGCCGGGATCTTAGGTCTAGAGCAAAAGTAAGTTTACCGGCTACATTACCGGAACATACCGGCAAGCACTGACGTTATGGCGGCAGAAATAGGTAAGGCGGTGGTATCAATCCGGACGAGTCGCTGCGAAACTCTACCACCTAGTAGGATGTCACGATGGTAGTGACGGTAAGTATATGCTCGCCTTTTACGAGCTGCCTGGCAGAAAGGCAGATGCGCTATTCTGCAAAGGAGCCCGGACCAACACGTTTGGGTATTATTAATCTTATTCCGATTATGTTGTTTTTCATATAAAAACAATATTATGTTTACTAAAGATTTGATTAAAATATTAAACAAGCATATTATAATTTGATTTGTTCTGTGATATTTATTTATGAAAACAAAAATAATGGCAACTCAAAACGTAAGTATATCACAGTTCTTCAAAACGTTAGTACAGTAGTACTATTTAAATTATGCGCTTCGGCTATATTCGTCAAGCATCGGAAATCCGAATGTATTTTAAAAATTATCTATACAGAGTTGTTATTACGTACTAACGGCCAATGTTAATAATGTATCTCAATCTAATGGATTTCAAGCAATCTAGATAGCTGCGTATCCGCCGGCCTATCCTATACCTCATTCCCATATTTATCATGTGCACAGATATATTATTGGCAAGCGATAACATAAAACTGGATCAAAATATCAATCTTGGACAGCGAGTTTTGGATTAGGATTGATTATTAATATTGGCCGTAAATAATTTCGTTTAAATTGAGATTAGGTCAGCCAATTTATAAAGTGTAAAAAGAGTAAAAAGTCGAAGCGCATAATTTAAATAGTAGTACTGTACACGTATATTATAATTTGATTTGCATAAGCTGTACTGTGATATTTATTTATAAAAAGAAAATAATGTTAATATTTTTTTATGAAAAGAAAATATTGACAACTCAAAACATAAATATATCACAGTTCTTTAAAACGTTAGTATAAACCTAAAGCATAGTTTTAAACGACTCCAAAAAAATGAGATTTCAATTCGCGTGTATTATTTTTGTATGTTTGTTGCGCGATTACTCCCTCATTTTGATGGTTACTTTTTAGAAATATATACGTAATAATTCCAATGTGATTTAGAGTTTCACTTAATAATTCATATTTTTGTACTTATTTTGACGACCTCATCAATGAGATATGATAAAATTTATATAGGACCGTTTCATAACTATTGTTATTTTTCAAAAAAAGAATTATCACTTTTCTTGGTACCCAATGAAATTAGTTGAAGTCGGTTTTTGCAGTTTTACAGCGATTAATTATTTTAAAAAAGAACACTGTAAGGAAGCGATGCAAGCGCGACGTGAAAAAGTATAAACCTTTATTAAAAGAGCGCTTGAGATTCACCAGAGTAAAGGAAGAGGAATTTTCGAACGAGGCCGTCCGTTCAACCGGGACGATCCCAGGATTTACTCTAGGAAGTTCTTTAAATAAGTGATTAAAATTTATACTTTATAATAAACTTGAGAATACATAAACAGCCAAGCCAACATTTCTTTACCGGGTAGTAGGGATGTGAACTTTACTCTGGTCTAGCTCACGATATAAAAGTTAAGCACTTTTCCCGATTTTTAATAAAATGATAAAATGTTAATATTGACTGCAATAATTATAAACTCATGTAATAACAGTAGTCGATAGTTACGTTCTATAGCTACACCGAACGGCGTTAAGTGCCACAACATCACTTTTCAGAGTCGAAATAGGAACTAATTCTATTTCGTAAAACGTATTCAGTGGTCTAGCGGCCCGGCGTCAGACTCGATTTCTTGAGGTCTTGGGTTCTACCCCGGGTCGGGCAACTAAAAAAAAATAGAAAATGTAAATTTTCAATTTTCTAATAAGAAATAACGCTGCCTGGGATTGGATATGTGCCCGGTTGGCTATAGGCTGACCACACATCACGTTGTGGGATTTAGCATCTTCGGCTATTCGTGGGTGCGCTGGTTGTGCCTCTTCCAACACTACTAATACTATCTGCCTACCACGTAAGGGGCTTGGCATGAAGATATTATGTATGTATGTTCTACTAACATTTAATCTGTGGTGTGAACCTGTGTATTATTTTGTTATTATCCTCTTTATATTCTAGGTAAAATTCTCAATAGGTAACACTAAACGTCACACTAGGGCAGGGTAGGCGAACCAATGGCACGCGACACAATATTTTGGCACGTCGCCGTTCATGCAACATGTGTAAAAAATGTGTTAAGTAGGTATCTTATGACGATCGAACGCGAGTGATCCTACGCTACGGAGTGTTCGGTGCGCGGGGTGGGGGCGGCGCTATGGCAGGCAGGAAGCTTTTCATCTACCTACGCCTGCGAGTCATTATTTTCAGAGGTGAATAACATTAAAAACTCGGTTAGAAACCGTTTGACAGATGAATCCAATTCAGCATGCATTTTGTCAAAAGTAACATCTTACAAACCTAACATAACTTATTTGTCATCTAACCTGTAGCAACAGAAGTCACACTAATTTTACAGTAATTGACTTTATGCGTGTAATAATAACATTCCAAAATGTACATCTTTTGTTTACTTTAGTTAATAAAGAGTTTTGATAGTATTTATTATTATTATTTTCCAAATAATCAGAACGCCAAAATTATTTGGTGGCACGTCACTGACCCCATTAAACGTTTTTTTTTTAGAAAAAATGGCTCGTTGATGCATAAAGGTTCGCCTACCCTGCACTAGGGATACCGTTTACCGAACTGATAAATTTGATGGGTAAGGACACAACGTGGCATAATTAAAGACATGATCAGAAGTTTCACCATTTTTAGAGCATTTTTTCTTCCTTAATCGAAAATCCAATTTTGCACATCACTAGCGCAAGGCATTGTATCTTATCATAAGAGCCAATAGTCCTTTGGCTATCTTTTACGATAGAAAATGGGGTGTGTACACGATTGCCGGTAAAATTTAATTCCCAGCGGTATTATTGACGTAAGAACTTACTCAGAACAATATAGACAAAGGAAGAGAAAGTAAAGGTATAGTTTCCGCTTACATTACTAAGCGGAAACTATACCTTAGTAATGTAAGCGGAAACTATACCTTTATTATCAAACGAAGCTACTTCCGTTTATTAACGATAAAAATAATTGGGATATGTTATTGGTTGATTATATAGAACCAATTATGAATCGGTGACGGAAAATAACGACCCCATTGCACGTTGGTGAATGATTTAGTATTTTCCCCCGTGTTGGTCCGGCTTCGTTGAATGGAATACAACTTCTGCCTCTCAGTCAGGCAGCTCGTAAGCGGCGAGATTAAAATATAGATCAGCACCAGCGGTACCACTGGTGATAGAATGATGCAGAAACTTTCCCGGGTAGGGATCCACCGCTCCTACCACCATGATGACTCATAATGACACAAATGCACAGGACGGTCACCTGTCTTTAGACCACGCTTGTCTTCTATCATCAAGAGACCGTGTACTTGTCCTCTGATTAAATCGGACTAACACGACGAGAACTTAATTTATTCACGTGGAGATGGTAATCTACTAAATCAAACTAAAACAAAAACTACCAAAAGTTAAGCTAATACCTAAGATATTCCTAAGATAGTTTTAACTATAATGGAAAGCCATGTTAAAAGGTCAAGACCAATCTTTCCACATGAGCGAACCAATGGAGCATGTCCTTTCTCATTTTAACACCAACACTTTCTTTCAATCCCACTCTTTCTCGGATATCACTGTTACGAATGCAGCCATCAAGCGTAACACCATAGATTTTCCGTAGCGTTCTCATTTCCACCGCAGTTATCCTACTTTTATTCTTTTTCTGATATACCCAACTCTTGCTTCCATACAACATCGTTGGGATAAGAACAGAATTATGCAAAGCGAGTCTAGCACCTTGATTCAAAACCTCGCATTGAAATAGCTTACCCAGAGCTTCATTCACACTGTTTTCTGTATACACTCCCGTCTCCACATTCCCCGTTTACCTTCTATCGCTGCTAAAAGCACAACCAAGATATTGTAAATTCATAGAACCTTCCGCGTGCGAGCTCGACTTGTACTTCTCAGTTGGTCTATAACTAAAAGTCTTCGCAAACTACAGTCTTTCAATTCATTGATTTTATTTTTGAAGTCAGTATAAGGGATTCCTCGACACCAAGTTACGCATAGCTACTTCCAGTTGCAGGTTAAATCTTCCATTTTTGTAAATATACATCAGTGTTTTTACTAGGGCATCGGCCAAAGGGTGTAGTTTGCGGAGGCTCTAAAACAACAAATCAATGCCTAGTCATTCGTTTTAGTTGAATGGAAATGAAAAAAAAATAGAAAAACAAAAGCGGTCAAATGCGAGTCGGAATCGCCGCGAGGGTTCCGTAGCAGCATTCATAATAATATAAATTATCTTTCAGTTCACTTATTTCATATACACTACACAGTGGTTGCACTTTATGTCACTTCTGCAATCTGCACAGCGCCACCTCTTAACAGTTAAGCACAATTATTTTAAGTGTTGGTGTTATAGTACCTATTAAAAAACTATTTACCAGATCACATCCAAAATAAATTCTGATACAGGGGGAGACACATTTTACCACTTTGGAAGTGTCTCTCGCTCAAACTTTTTATTTTAGAAAAAAATATAGTAGGAACCTTAATATCATTGCGGAAGACCTGTCCATAGATACAGTTATGGATTTGATGAAAAAACATTTTTGAGTTTTAGATCTATGGGTAACCCCAAAAATTTATTGTTATTTTTCTATTTTTGTGTAAAAAATATTGTAGTTCACAGAATACATTTACTTACCAAGTTTCAACAGCACAGCTTATATAGTTTCGGAAAAAAAGTGGCTGTGACATACGGACGGACAGACAAACAGACATGACGAATCTATAGGAATTCCCTTTTGGCCTTTGGCTACGGAACCCTAAAAATGGGTAGAAAATGTGACGGAACAATAAAATGTATTTGCCCGGAAAATATTGAACTTATTCATCCATGTATTTCGTCAATTAAAAACACAAAGCGCGCTATATAATCTACATTTTCAGTTTTCAATTATTCATGACATAAATGTTTCAGGTTTATTTGAATTGTTATTGCTTAATTAAACTGTTCAATTTATAAAGAGCGTTATCAATTACATATTTTTTTAAACTTGTTTCACGCACATTAATAAAAAACATAAGTTAAATAAAACGTGTCACTGTATTAATAATCATTTAAGTATGTATATTTATTTACTTAAACTTTATAACATTAACATTACAACACACACACACACACACACACACACACACACACACACACACACACACACACGCACGCACACACGCACGCACGCACGCACGCACGCACGCACGCACGCACGCACGCACGCACACACGCACGCACGCACACTTTACATACTACCCATACTACATACCTACTTGTGTGTTAAAATTAACGACAAATTTTACCTTTATCATAATAGAAAATGTAAATCCGTTATTGGCTATGGGATTAGTAGAACTGTATTATCTTATTAAGAATATTTAGCTGTGGATTTTATTAATAAATAACTTTATACCAAACACCTTTACATTTTGCTTTACCTTGGATAACTATTAAACGTTGCCTATTCGCAAAAGGTGGCCAAAAAAGTTGTAAAGTTTGACACTTTCCTTAACCACCCCAGACGTATATGTAAAATTGTAACATACTAAATTGTAACATAATATTAGTATAGACATAGATAACTTGAAGCCAAGTCTCTTACGAGGTAGGCACAGGGTTTTGTATGCCAAACTTCACGATCCTGACAAATCTGTCTGGCTTCCATCACATTCATTACCCTTTTCATACAAACACGCCGGTTTCGGAGATTCTTTACTAATTATTATGTAATAAAATTTTTATCTCTTTATACCTCTATTTTGTACACTGTCATTTACTTTTAATTTGTGTTTTTTTTCTCTTTCTTAGGTTATTTGTAAGATCTCATATTATATTCGCTTGCTGCTCTCTATTTGACTGTGAACATTGAAGTGTTATATTCGCTTGCTGCTCTCTATTTGACTGTGTACATTGAAGTGTTAATCAAGTAAATTAATATAAAAATCCAGACTTCACCTGTCCTTCTCGAGAACTAAACCTGAGCACTGTGGACGCTCGGTCGCATATACCCTCCCCCTCATCTGTATTACAAAGGCAATGCAATAAATTAACGTCCACAGATTACTGAACAGCCCACGAATGTATTGTGCTTCTTCCGCCATTATACGGACACACCTTTGACAGTTATTCCAGCGGCAAATGGGAAATCTCCCCTTTGTGCGCAATCACAAATCCAACATTTCATTACTCCTTCTAAATCTTACTCTATCAAATCTATATTTTATAAATAGAATTATGAAAGTATTCCTTTTCCTATATTCCTTGCAGTTTTTTTAAACTTTTCTCACATCTAAACATTCCTTTTACTCTTTTAAATAATATTAAAAACCTTTGACTATTTTTAATGAAACTATACTATAAAACTATTAAATATAGATGAACGTCTATATAAAAAAAAAAAAATTTGCACGCTGAACAGTAAGCTTAATCTTAAATCTCGATTTCAAGCAAATTAGAAATTGTAATCGGGTTTTTGTCACTTTGTAGTCTTGAACACAATACTAGCGAGTTATGATCACTCATATTAATGATCCGCTAATATTGAGTTCAAAATTACAAATTGACACAATACAATACTAGCGAGTTATGATCACTCATGTTAATAATTCGCTAATATTCAGTTTAAGAATACGAATTGACACAAATCCGATTCTAATTTCCAATTTTCATAAAATCGAGATTCAAGAATAACGCTTCAGTTCACGAACGTATACTCTGCCGCCATTAAACTGCCACACCTGTGACGATTACTCCTTTATGACAAATAGGGATCTCCCCGCTTAGTGACGCGTGTCCAAAAGGAATGCGTCGAACCTTTTCGTCACTTTTTCGAAATTGAATAAAATCTTATTACATTATACTTATACATATCTTCACAGATAGCAGAGAGTATCGAGTGCCAAGTGTAAATACCCTTGCTGACTTGTTTATCCGTAACTATCTCTACATTTTTATTATTTTTACTACTCTATTTTTTGCCTCTATTGTCGAGCAGTCCAGTTTAGGCGTTGGTTACATGTGTTCTCGGCTTCGATTACTGGGTCAGGCAACTCAAAAAGTGTTTTTATAATCTATAAATATAAAAAAAATTATCCCTATTTTGTGTCGTCATCGTAGCATGCTTGAACGGATAGACCAATTTTGTTTATTCCTTTGTTGTTGTGCTAATTATAGTTTGGAGAAGATTTTTATGAATTGAAAACCCGGGAAAATTGCCTTGAAAATGGGAAAAACAATGCTTTAATTTGTACAAACTTTAAGAACTTGTTAATGTCAAGGAATACGACCAACGATGTAGGGGATTGGTGCTTGGTCGACGTTAGGATTACCACCTATAAATGTGCGGCTTAAGCTAAATTATTTTCGGCTAAGCGCGGGTGTCTTAGTCTTACTTCTGCCTATTTCTTTGCGGAAACGCGCTTTTTTTTTGAATGACTAATTTGTTGCTAATCTTACGATTTTTTACAACTTCACCGAACTTTGTGGGCCGCGCAGAGTGCTCAGCCCGAGGTGTACTTGCTTTAGTATGGTATATGGTATATTTTTACTATTAGTTAGCTGACTTTCGTGTTATACGAATAATTTGTTAGATATCTTTATACAGGTATTACAAAATATATACTTATGTTACTATTTTCTTCAGTAAGTTTGAATAGTAGTAGTACTAGTTTTACGGCTAGCAACATGGTTTTTTTATGATATTGGAAGTCAAACAAGCAGACAGATTTCCTGATGGTAAGAAATTCACGCCGCCTAGAGACACCAAAGGTGTTAATGGTGCGCTGCCGACCTGAGGCCAGGATGTTAGGCCTCGAGCAAAAGTAAGTTTACCGGCTACCTTACCCTCCAAACCGGAACACGTCATGACGTTATGGCGGCAGGAATAGGTAAGGCGGTGGTACCAATCCGGGTAAGTCGCTGCGAAACTCTACCACCTAGTCTAGTAGTAGTAGAGTTTATTTTAAACTAGCTGACCAGAAAAATTTTCTTAATGAATTTTGAATATAAATGTCGAACCATAACACAGATATGTACAATTTATATTTGTGTTATGGTTTCTTAAATTGTCTAATATCTCACTAAACTTACTTTTAATCTTTTACAAAAACCTTCTGCTAACAATAAATAACATAGCAAAAAATAATTAGCCTCTGTGGTCTAATGGTCCGAAGTCAGAATTAACTTCATGAGATCCCGGGTTCGATCACGGGGGCGAAAAAAAATGTGTTTTTCAATTGTCTTGTAAAAACAACATTTGCCGGGATTGAATAACAGATTTAATGTCTTTAGCTGGTCATGGGTTCCAAGTTGCACTTCTGCCTTACTCTTCAGGGATACGGGCGTGAAGAAAAAGCATTAGCGGAATTGTTCCAACCATTCACACGTGATGTGATGACCAAGGGAAATATTCATTACCCCTTAGTCCGACGTCCCACTAACATTAATATGATGTTAGAATAATAAACCTCGTAGGTTGACTTTCTATAAAGTTAATCCAAGGATCATCCACATTGATATCGTCCTTTTCATTATATGTCTATTAAACTCCATGTCAAACAATAACCAACTTCAAAACTATATTTATAAAGGTGAATATCGCTTACTTGCAAATCATTGGAGAAAGTGGCGTCTAGAATCCTGCATGTTGTTTACTCAACCACACAAACTTGTATGTGAAAACATAGTACTTTCATTTGATTGCATTGTAAAAATAAGCTAACACAACAAAAAACCGACTACATATTTTATATGGTACCACATCGCAATTTGATCTTACGAAAAATCAGAAGTGTCTTATAGACCTGTGCCCAGGCCAAAAAATGCGTGAGTCATATGAACCACCAGGTGACGTATATAGAACGATATAAGAGCATAAAAGAATTAGATTCAGCACTATGCCGTCACCTGTCAGCTGTCCAACTGAGTGCAGGTGAGAATTCAAAAGTGCGTAGAGTGAGGGAGTTAGTCCAAAAACTCCTTGAGTGACCAACGATAAGTTTTTTTGCTGTGAAAACACAATAAAAATTGCACAGGACTAAAATGTCTTAAGAGTCATATTTTAACTATTTCTTTGCTGTTGCCCGCATAGTTGTATACAACTAAAACTACTAAACAACAAAATTCGCAGCAGAGTTATAACTCTCCTGCGAATTTTGTAACTAACAAATCCTATTGATATCTAAAAATTAGACCAAATTACAGTTGGTTACAAATTTAAATCAGAATCGGTTCAGTGCTGTCAAAGATTTTCTCGAATATACATCGCGACACGAGATTTATCTGCTAAAATGTCAGCTTACAATGCCTTATTGTCATATATTTTTGGTCATTTATATTTTTACGGCATTATTAGTAATTGTTGTCATTGATAGAACCATGACAAATAATAAGAAAGCGCGCAGTGCCTTTAAAAATGGTGTGCCAGAAATCCGATTATTTTTGATATCCTAACAATGTATAGGGTAAATTTGGTCACTCCATTCTGTACGGCATCCGTTTCATACTGTTTCAATATTAGGCCACAAGTCTACCGCCAACCCTGCCCTGAAATTAATACAATGTTTTCCTTCGTAAGTAAGATCAACTAAGAATAGGTACACATAAAAGAACCTCCCTTTTCCGAAATACAAGAAACTTGACAAAATTTATTTTAGTAAGAATAATAGAATTGTTATTATAACCTGCACTATCCCGAAACTTATTTGCCAATCAAAGAACCCAAAAACATATTTGAAATTTTTAATATTCGCTTGAGTCTCGATGGCGATAATTTTCCAAGAAAACAATGTTTACTTAAGACATATGATTATTAGGTAATATTAGGTAACATTCCGCGACCCTGAGCTTGGTCATGTGTGACCAACTACCGAAGCGAGCGGAACATTGTACATATCTACAATTATAAAAAAATGCCTTGTTCTTGATTATATAAGTAAACTTTGTTCATTACAGGTGTTGAAGTAATTTTATTGTTGTTTTATTTGCGGAAGTTCCTGAGCAAAGGCAGATCCATTTTTTTGGAATAAGGTACATATGGACCAAAGAAATCAGGATAGGTAAAAAGTAAAGTATCTTCACCATATCCAAGAAGGGGTAGGCAGAGAAGCGTGTTCGTCCGGGCTCCTTTGCAGAATAGACCATCTGTCTTCCTGTGCCAGGCAGCTCGTAAGACAGCGGCCGGATTGGTACCACCGCCTTATCTATTCCTGCCGCCATAATTGACGTGTTCCGGTTCGGAGGATAAGGTAGCCGGTAAGCCGATTTTGCTCGAGGCCTAACTCAGCTTGGCAACGCACCATTACCACCTTTGGTGTCTTTAGGCCGGCGTGATATTCTTGCCATCAGGAAACCCGCTGCCTTTCAATATAATTAAAAAAAAACAGAGCACTCACGAAGACACTAAGGGCCACTTGCACGTTTCTAGGTTAAGCATTTTACACTGAGTTAGCGTCTAACTAGGGTTAAATCACCTTATATTTGACAGTTTAACTCAATTTTAAAAGTAACCCGGGAATGTGCAAGTGGCCCTTAATCTCACAATTTGATAAGTGACAATCCTAAGCAACGTTATTATTAGAAAATCGAAAATATACATCTTTTAATTTTTGTTTGTTTTCAAGAAGTAACGACCTAGACCACAGAGGCGACATATACTCGTAGGTAAAACTAGCTTATAATCTTAAATATCAAACGAAAACCAACAATAGCATTAGTGCCACAACTATTGATTGATTGATTCAAACAATTATTTTTCCGTAGGGAATTTGAGTGGATTTGTTTAACGGGATTCCGTATGTATATACGGACCTAAAGCTCATCACAAATGTAGATCAAATTTAGTACCATAGAGTAACTTGACAACTTACGGCCAATGTTAATAACATTTCTCTAAAGATGGATTTCAAGCAATCTAGATAGCTGCGTATCCGCCGGCCTATCCTATATCTAATTGCCATACTTATCCTGTCCACAGACATGTTATTGGCAAGCGATAACATAAAAATGGATCAAAATATCAATCTTAGACAGCAAGTTTTGGATTAGGATTGATTATTAATATTGGCCGTTAGTTATCTGAACAAATTTCGACAAAAGTCCTTTAAATTAAAAATGTAAGTACTAGATAAATGACTCTACCATCTGACTCCTTTCTTCACTTTATTTTTCACCAGCAGAATGATAAATTTTATCTCAGCGCCGTTTTCCTGACGAAAGAATTAGTAACACTGGTGCGATTTGAATTTACACACCATTTTCCTCTTAACATTAATTTAGTTGTTGGCGTTAGTATAGTCAAAGACAAATATATATAAAAAAAACCTTTATTACAGTTTTGAATAAATAATAATAATTATTATTAAATATTTATTAACGTCTGATACCGGTGAAATTCTAGTTTGATATCTTACAAAATACTTATATATAATATTGTGTACTAAATTGCTACATATTAATAGTTATACTATGTTGAATCATTCTTAAGGCCACTTGCACGTTCCTGGGTTAAGTATTTAACACTTAGTTAGCGTCTAACTAGGGATAAATCACCTTATATTTGACAGTTTAACTCAATACTAAATGTAACCCGGGAATGTACAAGTTGCCCTTAACATAATAAAATCATATAATTAAGGACATGTCGCCTTTTTTAAATTTTACTTGATTTTGCTGTAGGAACCAAGAAAGAAGAATAAGAGAGAAAAGGGTTTTTACGGTGTTGGTCAGGGTCTCCTGTGTAGAATAGACCATCTGCTTTTCTGCCAAGCAGCTCGTAAAGTTAAATGGGTCGTCACCAACATGAGCAACAGTGATAGAGTGCCGAGCTGCAACTCTTCCGGGTAGAGATCGACGGCCTTAACTGTTCCTGCCGCCTTAATGACCGAGTCAAGTTCTGGGCAGGAGAGTAAGGTAGCTGGTAATCTCAATAATTGGCCAAAAACCTCGGTCAAAAGACAGTCACACACCTACAACATCTATGGTGTCCATAGGCCTTGGTTATCTTTTATCTTCAGGAAAGCCGTGTGCTTCTTCATTGTATTACAACATACAAAGAAATAAATAGCGATGTATGTACAAATCTGGTGACAGTATATTTTTAAAATAGTAAAAATGCTCTTTCATTTTGATATTCGAATATGTTTAATAACGTTGCTTTTGATCATTATTGTTTTTCAATATTATTCATTTCATTGCTCATGATAGTTATTTTTAATTATGCGGTTCTTTGATTCCTTTGTTTCTGATAATTATTTTTCATTATCCAACATCATACGTCGCTTAATTTGATATCTTTTATATTGTTGTTTGTATTATTTATTTTTAATGATCACTTTTTATACCGTCACTTCTGATAATTACTCATTTTTTTTAATATCTTTTGTCTTTTTCTAACTTTTAAAGATTTCTTTTTATTATTCAATATCTTCAATTATGTTCCTTTTAATAATTATTTTTAACTATTCAACACATGTAGCTGCTCTTAACTTATATTAACTGCCAACACGTTCATATGATTGTAGACCCCCAGATCGCATGACCAATCACCAATACAGCGGCCACTTAATTTAAACACTTATTTTTAAATAAATCCAACCATTGCCGTCTAGTTCCGTTATTGATTGTTTCCGCCGTATTATAAACTAGTTGTTACCAGTGGCGTCGCTTGCGGGGTTCACTCGTATTCCCCTTGTGTGTTCATTTACTAGCAATCTACTATGATTCAAACAGAGAGCCCAGTCACAGTTATTAAAGATGTCACAGTTATTAAAGATGTCAAAGGTAATTAATTCTGCTGAGCGCGAAAATCTTTTTTTAGTGTATGATATCTTTAAACTTTTCTAAATTTTTTTTCATTTCCACCATTAATCAACCAGTTTGGAAAGAGTTTCCTTTTATTTGGAAGACAGCCATCAAGCACGCCACTATCCTGATGGTGGTAAGAGTGAATTGTTATCTTGAGGCCGTTATCTTACTGTCAACATATATAAAAGCAGGAAAACTGCAAAGAACCGAGACCAATCATTTCATCACCACGTCGCGATTTGATCACCCTCTTTTTGATAATATCCAATGATTCCAAGCAAGCCCACATAAATTTTGCTAACATCCCAAGAGTAGTTTTAACATCGTCGACATCGTGTATGCATGATTAAGGGCTGATTTCTCCGAACATATTGAAAACCGACTTTAGTAAAACTAACTTCAGTTTAAACGAGTTCAATTATCCTAGATTCCGTTTATAAGCTACTGCTACTACAGCATAAGAGTTGACAAAATTATTATATCCTGATCTATTTACCATTTAAAACAGCATCCTCAAATAAAAATTTCAATAAAAATTTTAGCTTTAAGGAAAAACAGAGAATGCCTGTCACTCACCGATTTTTTAATATAAGATAACTTATTATATAGAAAAATGTTCCAAAACTAGTGCTTTAAAAGTAGGGATAAAGGAACAGCTAAGCACTTTCGTTCGATATCCAAAAAGAGTAAATTAAAAAAGCGAAATTTACTCTAATTCTGGGGAAAACATATAACCATTTAATGTACCACACCGTTAAAATGTTGAGTAGTTTTGTGTTCCGAGAAACAAATTGTCGTTTGTTATTCTTTTAATTTAATCATTAAATAATCGGTTATTTATTTCTGAAAAGTAATTCCTGAAGTCTTTTTTTTTCAAACTTTAATTAATTATTTTTAACTTACACGCAAAAGGGCATATTTGTAGAATATTTTCTATCAAGAATATAAGGTCATATGTTGTCGCCCGCTCGCGATTGTATCGTCTTAAGTGATATTACTTCACTTTTGCGCCCACATTGCCGTGTCTATGCTTTTTTATTAGTCTGAGTTAGGAACATTATAGGTAGGTACGAGGGCCATTCAATAAATTTTTAGCCTAACAAAAAATTAAGAAAATTTTGAGAAAGTAAAGATTTATTTTTTAACATAGTCTCCTTTTAATTCAATACACTTGGACCAGCGATGCTCCAACTTTTTTAACCCGTCAAAAAAATACGATTTCCCGAGGTCTTCAAAATAGGCCTCTGTGGCGG
>NJDC01058116.1:1419276-1443914 GCA_002245475.1 Calephelis virginiensis
GGTCACAAAACGACGCAAAAACTCCGCCGGGTTGCGTTGAAACAGCGCCAAACATGTCGCCGATGTGGTCTCACGGTTGCGCTTGTTGTCTGGTGTCTGGCAAACGCGGCACCCATCGCGCCGACAACTTTATCATACCCAATTCTTCGTGCAGAATATGATGCACTGTCCCATCTGCAATGCCTACAGTCTCAGCTATCTCGTGAATCTTCAGTCGCCGGTGGATTTTTTTTACGTTTTCTTCTGTAGTAGCCGTTTTCGGTGCACCTGGGCGTGGCTCATCAAAAACCGACGTGCGGCCACGAGCAAACTCGTTGAACCAATTTTTGACGGTCGCCATCGAAGGAGAAGAGTCACCGTACACAGCATCCAAGCGCTCTTTGATTTCGCTGTGCGTTTTCCCTTCCAAAAACAAGAATCTAATCACCGAACGATATTGTTCTTTTTCCATTTTTGCAAAACCGACCGACACGCTCGCTTCCAAAGGCTGTCAAAACAAAACAAATGAAGGGAAAATACTAAAAACTACTTGATAGACTTCAAAAAGTATTTACTGCACGATAGTAAAACTCTTTTGTAACAACAACGCAATGGGGCGATAAGGCTAAGTAATTATTGAAGGTATGTCATTAATAGGATTAAAGTGTATCGTTATATTTCTAAAAAAATATTTGAATTTGAGATTGACCAATAGAAGTTTTATAGAAATACAGGTTTAAAACTAGAAAATGGACACGAGAACTAAAAAACATTCAAAACAATTCGTAAATATGAAATTGCGGAAACGGCGCCCTAAGTTGCATAAAATGACAAAAGCGTTTGAACTAAGAGTTGACCATGTAAATAAATTTTAGACGCTCAATTTTACATTACAAAATATTTCAAATTTAGCTGCGAAATCCTCTCTAAAACTTATTAACTATATACAGTCATAGTTAAATGTAAAAACGTGAAAGCTAAATATTTTACTGTCAACAAACGTGACAATACAGCTCGTCGCTGAAATGACAGACGAGAGTAGTTGAGCATTTCAGCATTTCGACGTAATGAAGCTTCATATAAGGTAACATGTACTGGAGTTTGAGCGTAGAAGCCTTTCACAAACTTTCCATATCAGATCTGCGCTTATTCTGAACATTGCATCAGACCGTATTAGTAGAAATACTCTTAATTTTTTTTAATTAATTTGCGTCGTAGGTCATAAGTAAGATCAGGTCAGGGTCTCGAGTAAAGCGGTGGTCTCCTTACTCACGCACATTTTGTGAGATTTGGCGGTAGAGTTTAGCAGCGCCTCGCCCGGATTGTTATCACCGCCTTACATATTCCTGCCGCCATAACGTCATGACGTGTTCCGGTTCAGAGGGTAATGTAGCCGGTAAACTTACTTTTGCTCGAGGTCTAACATCCCGGCCTCAGGTTGGCAACGTACCATTACCACCTTTGGTGCCTCTAGGCGGCGTGAATTTCTTAACAACAGGAAATCCGTCTGCTTGTTTGCTTTCCAATATCATAAAAAAAAAACAATATATTATGCGAAGTTCAATAATTACAAAAAAAAAGTATGACGACCTCCTTTCACGATGGCGCCAAAAACCTTACTTATTTTTTTGTTTCGGAGTGCATTTCCCCAGCATAGGTATGGTATTTTTAAGTTTTGACGTAGGCGTTAGATTTTGCCATTAGTCAAGTTTGACTTTGCATCAAGTTACCCGAGATAGCAAAATTCGTCACAGAAACTCGTGTCAGGGTTTAGTGTATAAGAGCCACTCTTTACTTAATTCCATCTAGTGAAATTAGACGGGAATACAATAACTTGTTCACGAATACTTCACTGTTGTACTTCAAGTGAGCAAAATTATACAAAATGCCAACAAAATAATTTTCCTCAACAAATTCAAAATCAGAATTATCTTTATTTCACGTTAACCTGCAAGAGGCACTTGTGACGCGTCTATATAATACTAAATCTACCACCGGATCGGAATGCGGCCTCTCACTGAGAAGATCCGGCAAGAAACTCAGCGGGCTTGTCTATTACCTTATTTTAAAGTATTTATACAATAATTAATGTGATGATACATTATATTTATAAGAGATCGACGAGAGGAGCAATAAATATTCAGCAAAGGCATAATAACCTTTTCATTTAAAACATTTCTTAAATTTATTAATTGGAAGTTATCTCATATAATTGGGAAGTTGGGCACATTTAAACGAAATTTAATAATCACGAAAAAACTACAACTAACTTTTCTCTCGATGGCGCCAAAATTCGGTTACATATTTTAAGTAATATATTTTCTCTATAAATAAATGGGCAAGCGCAAGTCGCACCTGTCCAAGAAGGGTCCTGCAGTAGCAAGCATAGATTTTAAGAAATATATATTGAAAGTAGCAAGTAACATTTGACTGGATGTCGTAAAAAAACTGCTGTCATTTTTCACAAGCAAATAAATCGTAGGGTTTAAATGAATAGGATATACCTGCAGTTTTTGAAGATTTGCTAATTTAATAAAATATACAATAAGAGATACAGTTCTATATACAGGGATCTTCTCTTCCTCATACTTATTTTTTTATGAAAATAGTAAATCGGATTACACAATACCAAGTTTCAGCAGTTTGTCATGATAGTACTCGAATAATGATTCTGCTTCTTGACATTCGTCTACGGAACCCTATCTCAGAAAATCACAAAAGGCCCGCCTGTTATGTAATGGCTGAAATTTCCATTAAAAGAAAATTTAATATAATAAAATACAAACCACGTAACGTAAATACCCTTTGCCATAATTTGATTTATTTAATTCGTAGCCACATAACAGTATAAGCTCTCAGTGGAGCTCGTTGCTGTATGCTACAAAAGCCTTTGTGGCGCCTTTAGCATTGTGAACATGAAAAATATGTATCGAGATTTGGCGGTATCGAGAAAATAATTACACATATTTTTAATATTATTAGTAGTTATTAAATTTTGAATAAAATATGTAAAATTGGTTAATGTTTATGCATTTTGAAGAATTGTATCGTAAAGAATTTAGTAAATCGCGTATATCTTCTATGCTAGCAAATCTCATTCGATGATCTTACGTAATAATTATGATATCGCTTTACCAAAGACCCTGACTTCGACGACATAAAACATCTTCGCAATAATGTTAAAACATAAAATATGAAAATGATCACCAAGAAAAGAAATATTTATAACGAAAGAAGAGACAGCATGCCCAAAATAATTACGCCTTACGATATGCTAGACAGAGAGGCAGGCCTTTCCTGTTCAGGGGACCTGGACACGGAAAATAACGCCTCCAGGCTCTAACACCTCGCTATCAGTAACACGAAATTTGTAAACTAACGAAGTCGTCCCTATAGATACCAGTAAAGCTCCAAAGATTACTATTTTCAAAAATATTATTAAGCTTTACTTTCGACGTTCATGTCCACGATTGGGTTAATTTTAAATATATGCGTACGTATTTTCACGCCAAGTCCCTTATGGGGTAGACAAATTTAACTTTTCAGTTTTATAGTATCTTCACGCCCATATCTCCGAACTGGTAGGCAGAGGTACAACCAAGGCACCCACGACTAGCCGAATACACTAAGCCCCACAATGTGATAGGTGGCAAGCCTATCGCCAACCGGGCACATTTCCAATCCCGACCAACATTTTTTGGTTTTTCAACAATTTTCTTTGTGTTGGCCGACCCGGGATTCGAACCCGGGACCTCATGCAGTCAAGTCCAACACCCGGACCGCTAGACCACAGAGGCGACTTAATTTTTTTATGTTTTTTTTATATTTTCATTTTCTTTTTTTTTATTTCATGTTTCTCTGTCTGTCTCTCTCTATAAGAGAGATAGAGATAGAGATTACTAGAGATTGAGAGAGGGGGGGCAGAGAACTTCGTTCCATCCGGGTGTCCCTTGACACATCTCAACTTTTATTTTTTAATAAAAATAATGTTGCCCGGGATTGGATATGTTCCCGGGTAGCCATAGGCTTGCCATTTACTCCACCTGGTACTATGTGTCTTCGGCTAGTCGTGGGAGCCCTGGTAAACTTGCATAACCTCGGCCACAAGATGGCCACGATAAGAACCTTCAGGAGAGTCCTGTTCTCTTTCGCTGTCTTATCGCATATAAAAGAATAAGATTATACAGATCTAGATGCAGCAATGCATGCATGAATACAATGAAAATTCTTGTCTCTGTTGGGAATCAAACCAGTTATCGCCTCTGTGGTCTTGGACTTGGATCGCGAGTTCGATTCTTCGGTCAAACAACAAAATGAAAATTTGATTTTTCAAATTTTCTAACAAAAAATATTGCGTGGGATTGGATATGTGCCCGGGCTAGCGATAGGCTTGCCACCATCGACCACACATCCCAATAGGCGCCGCATATAAGGCAACCCGGTTCTGTCAACACATAAGTGTATTTGTTCTAATGTAGCTTATTACTTAAAAAAATATGAACAGTATCGATCAGGTTTGTGACCTGTAAACATTGTCGCGTTATTGTATAAAAAGTAAAAAAATAGATATAAAATAACTGTTTCTTCAATTAAATGGTACGATAAAGACAGCCGGAATTCAAATTACCGAAAAGATGGTACAACTTTCCGTAGATTAATTAAAAAAATTAACATTCATAATTACATTTTAAATTATTTGATATATATCGGAGTTCATCATATACTGGTCAGTTACTGTTCGATTCGTATGTATATCCCTTTCTTACACATGTGATTTTCAAGCTATCACTTTCGTTTGCATACAGCTAGTGATGGACTAATGTGCACATCTATTTTATCGATATTTTAATTTACTTATCCTTAACAGGATACCGGTATTGTATGTAGGTATTTATGTATTTTATCGATATATTTAAGCACTGACAGAAACAATAAATAACTTCTTACTCTGTGTACATTGAAGTTGACCTCTGGATAATTACTCTTTTTTATGTGAGAAGTCAGCGAATATGCAAACGGCTCTCTTAATAGTAACAGATAATCATGGTCTAAACACCATTGATGTTACAGGTGGGTTGCTGTCCTATGGTCGCAACGTAAGGCCTATTGTGCAAATCTACTGGCTCCCCTACCCTCCGAATCGGAATGTGACACTGTCATTACAGCAGCAGGAATGGGTAAGGCGGTTGATAACTACCCAGGGAAGTTGCTGCACACCACTGTACACCAGTGATCTTGTTGACAATTACCTGTTTTACCTAAGCTCGCCTCTTACGAGGCGCCTGGCAGAGGGGCAAGTGATCTATTTTAGTCAGCAGACCCGGGCCAACACGATGGAAAACTGAACTTCTGCGGTAGAGGGCTATAAATATATATACATAAATAGTTGAGCCGATTTTATTGAACTCTTTTAAGTGCATTAGGTGGTTATCTGTGTGATATAAATTCAAGACTAGTTCCGATAGGCTATGTTGAGGTCAGTATGTCATAAAACTTTCAAAGGGCTGGGACAATTTTAAAACTAATTTGCTTACAGTATTTCAACGATATTCTGTAGTTCAGGTTGGAATTACTCGAATTAATAAAAACAATTCAATTTGATACAAAATACATAAAATTTACTCGTAAAACTAACACCATTTCTTCTTGTTACACTATTAATGGTATTTTCCTATCTGAGGTGGATTCTATTTAAGATTTCGGTATAGTTTGAGATAGTAAATTGACATTTATTCCACATATACAAAATGTCACCAATAAGACGCTCAAAAATTTGGGATTTATTATTCGTAACAGTAAGGAATTTCGCAATATTCGCACTAAGAAGGTTCTTTATTACAGTTTTGTTAGAAGTAAATTAGGGTACTGTAGCGTAGTATGGCGCCCACATTTTTCTAAACATTCATTAAGATTGGAAAGAATACAAAAAAGATTTGTTAACCATTTGTACTATTGTCTCAAGCTTTCAGCTAAATGTTAAAAGTTAAGTAAATTAAATGTGATTTCACTTGAAAAGAGTTTACCTGTAAGATGTTGTGCAATTGGTTATTTGTTATTTTTTATATGTGTAAATTAGATTATTATAACAACTGTTGGTAAGCCTGATTTATAAAATAAATAAATAAATAAATAAACAAATGAATACTTCATAAAATAAAAGGCATATCGATAAATTATATTGTTCGTATTAAATATGTCTCATCCCTAATCTTACATATCTGTTTATAAATATGACGTGTTGTCATTGCAAGGGCCAATAAGAAAGCTGTTCCTTGCTTCCCCGCACCTCAGCTATTTGCCAGAATTGTTTCAAAGCAAAATTATAAAGAATAGGCGTCTATTGGGATGTATGGTCGATGCTTGTCACCTGTCACATTGTGGGACTTTGTGTCTTCGGATAGTCGTGGGTACCCTGGTGTCTCTGCATAGCTCTTCGGGAATATGGGCATGATACTTTACTTTTATCAAACCAGAGCCTCGCGTTTGGTCGGTGGCATCAGAATTATACGCCAAACCCCCAACCATCATCGTCATCATCATCATCAGCCGGAAGACATCCAACGCTGGACATAGGCCTCCCCCAAAGAGCGCCACAAGTCACAAGGCCCCCAACTAACGAGGTGGTAAATAAGAAGTAAGTCGGTTGCACTAATCCAATGGAGTCATCACATTCTAACGCAAGAATAGATTGTAGATAAAGGAAAAACCTATCCCTCACCTCTAAATTACCTTCAATTCCACAAAAGACTTGAAATGAAAGCCACGTGCGAAATACCTCCGCACAGACCCTTACGGTCTACTTCACACCCATCATATTATCCTATTATGAATAACATAAAAGTATATCCCGATGACTGCTTCTTATAAACGAAAACGAAAAATTCGAAGGAAATCTATATTGAAATTTTTATACCTCTTTTCAGAAAATTTGTAAGCAACTATTTGGGAGTAAAATGAGGAAACTATATTTTTCAATCATTTTATAAATCATAAATCATTTATTTCTTGCTCGGACACATTTTTTTACGATATTAAAAATAAAATTAAGTCCAAATAATCCGCCATTTAAACGACATGCAAGTATTTTATCACAAACTTCCCCGATTTCTAGCTTTACACTTATTTTGTATTAAGATTTTACAATTAAATTAAATTAAATTACAATTAAAATATACTCGTATTTATACGTGATGCCAAAACTTTTTTGGCGTAAAAAGGTTACGAAAACGGACGGAGGGGTATGAAATTTGACACACTTATAGTTTATGTGTAGGAGAAGTGCAGAACGCTAATATTTTTCAATAATAATGCTTGTAAGGTACATTATACACACACTATACACACTAATCGCACATTAAACACACACAAACAAATATATTGATGATAACGATAAAAGATCACAGCTGGCGCACCATACAGTTTGGAAAAAAAAGTAGTTGGTCTTGAGAAAAGAAGATGGCGTTCTTATCAACAAGATATTAAAATCTATTATGTTCGAATTTCAACCAACTGGCGACCACTAGTTCACAATTATTACTCATCATACAATTTATATTATTCATTGTTCTTATCAAACTTTATATATTTTTAAATAACGTTATAACACAGGAAATTATATTGAAATATTAATTCATTTATTTTTACAAATACGCATTCAGTTAAAAATTAAACTATAAAATTCAATAAATGTTAAATTTATTGAATAGTTTCAAATGACATTACATTTATAATTTATAGTAAAATCTATATTCAAACGCCTACTAAACTAAAGCGTTCCGGTGCGTTCTACGTGAATATTTTAATAGTTGATAATTTTATAATATTTTAATAGTTATTCTGATATTCGAAATAATATAGAAATCGAGACAGTTCTCGAGAATAAGCGTAACAAACCTGACTTTCTTTTTTAGGTACTGACATTGAATATTCCGTAAACTCGAAGACAGAACCAGAGGTACATCCGGTATACTATGATTAACAGAAGGTATGTAACCGGATACTTATCCAATCCCGGGAAGCTTTGTTTCTATTATAAAATACATTTTGAATTGTTCGAGCTGGGCATCGAACCACATACTTGAAGTAGTCGACTCCAATACCAGAACAGTACTCTTGAATCTCGATACATGCAAATTGGAAATTCGCATCGTTTGTATGTACGTATGTACTTTTAGGTACTCTTGAACGCAACACTAGCGGATTATTAACACTTTTCTCAATTCAACGAATCCAATAAAATAATTTGTTGTTTATTATGAGGTATCTAAATTTTAATAAAAATAAAATAAAATATCCGATTTTGTTTCCAATTTGCATGAAATCTACATTTAAGTATAACTACAGACCCTAGAGGCGATAATTAACGTACTCTCATTACCAAGGAGGTTGTGGTTTTAGAAAATATGAAGTAACATGAGTATCAGTGAAACCTGATGAAGCGTTCCGGGCTCATCGGAAATTAAAGTTGCCATCGTTCAACCGCGTCTCAATATTTTTTAGATTTTCAAATTGTTTGAGGAGACAGCAGGAACTACATTCATTTTACTATAAATATTGGCTCCATACAAATACAGGCTTATTAAAGGAAATGAAACGTCTGTACGTCAGCAACGGGATCTACAGAGTGAAACTGGAGTGAAAGATTTAACGAATACATTTTATTGAAAGATTTAAAAAAACCGGCATCAGGACAGCGACGTACCTGTAACATCATGGTGTTTATAGGTCAAAGTTGTCACCTACCATCAGGGTAGATGTAGAACAAGTGTATCCACGACTAGCCTATGGTATTTAGGTCTCAAAGTGGGATAGGTGGCAAACCTTTCGCCAAATAGGCATTAACCAATCCTAGGAAATGCTAAATTTATAACAAAATTGAAAAAACACATTTCGACCTCATGTAGTCAACACCCACACCTTACCACTAGATCATATAGGCGACTAGAACTTTTTAATTTATTTAAAAGCAGTACAACAACAAACGTCCTCAATGATGTCATTGCTGTCGCATAAATAAACAAACATACACATTATTACTCGTAAGTACTAGCTGATGCTCGCGATTTCGTAAACACGTTTTAACACAAAGTCACTTCGACTTTTCGTGTTAAGCGATGAGAACAAAAAATATTCCCGAGCAAAATGTATCCTAAATTTTGACATAGGCCATAAGTTGTAATAACTTTGCACAAAATTTGGTACAAATCCGTTGAGTAGTGGACAGATTAACCGACAAAAATGCTCTTATAAAATACGTAGCAAAAAAAATTATTTCACAAAAAATAAAAAATAAATAAATATCTCTGGACAAGTTACACAAATTGAATCTAACCTCATAGTAAGCAAATTATATGCTTGTGTTATGGGTGTTAGTCAACGATACTAATACATAGAAATACTTAAATAGATACCAGAATAAATTTAATAAACACCCAGACCTGGAAATGCAGACATTTAAATGTTATTCACACAAATGCCTGCCACCGTCAGGAATCGAACCCGAGCCTCGCAGTTGGTCGATGTAGGCGTGTACGCTAGCCACTCGACCAACGAGGCGTTCAAAATGAAACTAAAAACCAATAAACGATGCCTGACCAAACGTTTAAGGGAACTTAAAACACGACTTACATACTCAAAAAAATCATCAAAATCTTTTGATTGGCAGAATATTCGATTAACAAATATAAAAAAAATATAGTTAAATCGAAACCTTTTAATTTAAAGTGGGTAAAACACGAATTTCGGACAGTCATAGCTTATTCAGTAGTCTTTCTTTCTTTAGGTTTTGGCAATCTCGTTAGTATTTTGCCATTAGTCAAGTAGAAATTTGCATCAAATTTTATGTTTGTTTTATATCTATTATAATTAGTCATCAGTCATAAGTCGTCAGTAAGTCATGTCAGGCTCTTGGGTAAAGCGGTGGCCTTTTTACACAAGCTCATGTAATGAGATTTGGCGGCAACGAGGAAATATACGATACGCTAATTTCTTCATAATTACTTCATTTGTGCACTTTCACTGAACAAAATTGTACAAAATGCCACAAAAATTGACTAATTTCACTCAACTTTAAGACGAAATTCAATAATTATGAAAAATCTCTCGATGGCGCCAAAACTCTATTTAGTAGTATCTCAATAAATCAGAGACCTGGGGACTGATTATGTATCTCAGTGGCCAACTCAAAATGGAAAAGTGTACATCAAATGTCGTCATTTGTTTTTGCGATCTCTATTGTATTTCTGCTGGGCACTGGAAATAGCAAATATAAAACAAGTCATTTGACAGCTATTTGATGTACGCTTTTCCATTTTGAGTTGGCCACTGAGATACATAATCAGCCTCCTGGAGTGCTATTAGTGAACTGTCTATTCAATATCGACGTAGTTAATTATTCATCTTTAGAAGATACGAGTACAAATATCTCCGTCGGTAAGTTTAAAAATAATTGAATAATTTGTTGGTCCGGGCTCCTTTGCTGAATAGACCATCTGCCTTCCTGTGCCAGGCAGCTCGTAAAAAACGAGCATGGACTTACCTTCACCAACACCATGACATATCACTAGGTAGTAGAGTTTCGCACCGACTCGCTCGGATTGGTACCACTGCCTTACCTATTCCTGCCGCCATAACGTCAGTGCGTGCTGTTGACGCGTTTCGGTTTGGAGGGTAAGGTAGCCGGTATGCTTACTTTTACTCGAGGCCTAACATCCCGGAATCTGGTTGGCAACGCACCATTACCACCTTTGGTGTCTCTAGGTGGCGTGAATTTCTTACTATATGGAAATCCGCCTGCTTGTTTGCCTTCCGATATCACAACAAAAAAAGCGCAGGGAAATTTTAAGCAAATAATAGTTTGAAAAACTATTGTAGCCACTTAGATGTCTAGCTGAATTAATTAATGGTGAATTAAAAGCGACTTCGTTAGTATCTTATACTCTTATTTATTTTTGCTACTTTAGCCTTTGGCGATGACAAGTATAGAGTAACGAATAACAAGTGCTTTTTATGCCCAGTTCTTATATTCAAGAAACGAGTCGTTTTGATTAAAGATGGTAGTATTTTGTACGATTAGTAAGTAAGCTAACAACGGATGCTCGTTTTCGACGGTTAATGCTTTTAGAAAATATGAGTAACGCTTCGTTACTTTTGAGCAAACTACGAATGGTTAAAGTTACGGATTTCGTTTCGTTAATTATAGAAACCGGGACTTAGCCTTACTCCACCCACCAACCTTGGGGCGAGGATTCAATTTTCGACTGGTGTAGGCGTTTCTGTAATGAACATCGATATTTTTATTTCCAGGTGTGGGTGTTTATTAAATTTATTCTGGTATCTTAAGTTTTAGTAGGTCTTCTATTAATGTCGTTGCCTAATAATACCCATGACATGAGCTCGTAGTTTTCTTATTTTGAGGCTGGGTAAACTTGTGTAATTTGTCCAGGAATATTTATTTATTAAATACAAGCTTGTACCCGCGGCTTAGTCTGCTCGCATTTTATTTATTACTATGATCAGTACGATATACGTAAAAGCTAGCAATTTCATCTTAAACCGTTCAGTAGGTAGTGCATGAAAGAATAAAGAACGTTCATGCATCCATCTTTAAAAACTTTTGCATTTATTTATGTTTACTCAAAACCTCCTTGTTTATTGAATATAGAAACCGGGCATAACCGGTCAAAATCAATCAGTGATAATTCACAGCACTATAGCTTTAAAATTAACCTCGGCTTCTAGCTCGAAATAGTTCCACAAAGTCTGGGTGTAATTGATTGTCGAGTGTCGAGTTTAATTGCAACATATTGAAAGGAATTCCGGATACTTTCAAGTGAGCTGAAGTGGTTAACTCAATAAGTATTGAGTCTAACAGAGCTTTTACCATAAGTTGGTAGTTGGTTGGTAGTACCAAGTATCGAATTCTAAAGCACTTTTATTCCAAAAATTTAGTTATCTTAGTAGCTACTAGAGGTCCTGTTTAAAGTTTTCATACAAATTTAAGTAGACGCCAACGAGTAGAGTAAACTCGCCAAGCCGTAAACTCATGGTACTCAATTCGACTACATGTTTTTTTTATTTGATTTGTTCATTTGTTTATGACGCGATTACTCGACCAATATCCGACTGACTTAAATGGTTATTTTTTAGAAAGATAGCTAAAGATCTCGAGGTGGCCCCATATTAATTCTGTCATGATCCGACAAGTGGTTTTATTAACAGTGCACAAATTTTTCGATGACGTTAACTACCTCATCAAAGACAATTTTTTTGCAATTTAAATGAGCTTAATTATTTATATGTTTTACTAGTAGGTATATACTCCCTAAATAAAAGATTCTTATTTGATAGGCACTATCCACTTTCAGAATTTCGCAACTGCAAAAAAACAGTAAGTATAACTTCAATTAATAGTTGCTGTTTCGGAAGGTTGCGGACCCCAAGTGATCACATCGTGGAGTCCTTAGCAGAGACATGGACCTCATTTAAGAAACCTTGCCCTAACGCTTAGATAAAAGAAGGAAAAAGTCATGCATGTCAAAGGAAACGTATGGTCAGGAATTGTATGAAGTAAGCTAGACAGGTCTGTAGGAATTGACACACTTAGGTACTATTCAATATCCTATCCAAATTAAATGGACAAAATAAAAATTTTCTTTGAGTGGGTCAACCCGGGACCTCTTGTAGACAAAGCCAACATCGGACCACTAGACTTGTTGTTGTATGGAATAAGGTTTTTAATTGTTCACTCATTATTTTTTATGTTATTACGATTAAGGCGGCTCATCCAAAAATTGAGATAATATACGGTTGTAAATCTGGGCCATAAACTTAATAATATTTTTTTAAGTTAGTTTTGTTGGAAGGCTTCTTGGAAATAGTGTTTAAGAATCACCTATATACATTAAAGATGTTAAAATGCATTGCTTTATATCTGAAATCTTAACCTATATGTGTAAGTCTAGGCGATGTGCCGAGTACGGCTTGACTCGAGTCAGACTCGATTCTACTTTAGGACTCGCCTACTCGAAGACCAGTTTATTTTGATTCGAGTACGCCGGACTCGATTCTGATACTCGAGTCAGTAAGACTAACTCGTACTCGCTAATTCGATTACATCTATGCGAGTCCAGCTGACTCGAGTCTTGTATTCGAACTTGGTTAACTCGCTCGTACTCGCAAACTGTTTACTTAAGCAACGATGTGACGCGGGTCTAATAATACAAACAAGTTTGAACTACATCTTTTTGTCTTTGTTATATGTCAGTTAGCAGTTATTGAAAGTAAAGAAAGTAGATAAATAACAATATCTGTGTACTGAGTGTGAGTTTCGCACGAATTTACTTTACTACCGCGTTTGCGTTTGGACGATCCAAATGTATGGAATAATTTTGTTGCTTCGACTATCCGCTAGAGGCGCTGACAATAACTCCATACATCAAGGTCGTTAAACGTAAACGCGATAGTAAAGTAAATCATTTCAAAAACTCGCACTAGGCACACTGGTTAAAGTCATTTGATTGTATTCTATGTTTTTTGTTTATCTCCACAGAAGTTTTATGTTTTTTTATGTAATGTTTATTGTTGTATTATTGTGCTTAAGCTAAAATACACTCTGTTTGAAGTTAATTCCTTTTCATTTTTCCCTTTCGTTCTAAAATTGGACTCGAGTTCTGGACTAGAATTTTCAGACTCGAATTCTAGTTTCAAACTTCTAGACTCCAATCCAGCCGGACTCGAGTCAATACTCGAATACCAAATATAGAATTCGAATACTGGTCTCGAATCTGGGAATCGAGTCATAATTCGAATACCGTATAAACTAACTCGAGTCGACACGATCCATCAAAACAGCGACTCGGCACATCACTAAAGTCTACCCTTTAGTACTATGAAAAATCTTGGCCCATAAGTCTACCCTTGTTTAGTGTTAAAAATCCACATGGATTAAGGCCAATGATTTTCCATTCGAGTAGCAACATCACCTAACGACCCTATCCTTCTAAGACTAGCGCTATAGGAGCCAAAATAGGTAAGGCGATTTAGACTATCTGCGGCATTTAAGGTTATCACCTAAACTGTTAATAGGTTTGAAGTGATCACAGTAATTCATGGCAATATCGCAATAAACATCAATCAGCAGATGAAAGCGTGAGATTATCGGAGCGATTCCCAAGTGGTGATTGTTTGTAAATCCTGAGGCGGAGCGTTAATGGCTGGTGGCGTTGAACTCAAGGCGGCATTCGAACTTGAACTTGTTCACTAACTCTAAACTCGACTCCGCAAGAAGCACCTCAGGCTTTCTGAATTCTATCTGTTATTCTCTGAAGTTTCCAAATTTCACCCCGACTTCCAGTACTGGCTACTACTCAGCGAACCCAGAACTCTAGGCACTCAGCAAACTCGGACCAACATGGGTAATTTTCTAATAAATTTAGCAGGTATTAGAAAACATATCAAAAATGGATTGCCTAAAAAATCTTAGCCAAACAATATTTTTATTACTTTAAAAAAACATTTTTCATTACAACCCTATGTCAAACGTGTTCGCAATAAAATAGCGCTTAATATGTTATTTTTTTTATTACCCAATCAATTGATAGTAACTGACACCGTCATACCTGGCAACCCAGTAGTTCTTCCAGGTAAATAGCAACCCAACGTCTGCACATTCCAAACATCTTAAGCTTTTAGTTAGGATAAAAAATTCAAATAATATTTACAACATTTAATGAAAATCTTTTTTTAAATTGCAATTAAAAATATTCTGCCAGAAGCTTTTAGGCAACCCATTTTTAATATATTTTCTAACATTATACTGGATTATATTACTTCGCTACGTATATATGAACGCACGAATGACATAACACAACAAAAAAGAAAAAACAACTGAAAAAAATTTCAATATCACAATCCCCATTTGAAACAAAACTCAATTTGGCAGAAAAATACCCACTAACAAAACGATCCGCCATTTATTGAATTCAGTTGTTACAAAAAATGTGATAAATTAAGAACCGCTCAACTGTTTTTATGCAAACTTCACATAAACCATCTACTAAATAGTCCGAACAAAGCCTAAACATTTGGTTTGGATAGATGAGTCCATTCTTGAGTTATAAAATTACAACCAAAAGTGGCATTGATATTTATATTTATAGATATTAGAAACTGACCTATATTGGTCCGAGTTCGCTGAGTGCCTCGAGTTCTTCCGGACCCGCTGAGAAGAATAGACCATCTTCCTCTCTGCCAGGCAGCTTGTAAGAGGCAAACACTCGATAATATATTTATGTAATTATCAACAAGACTGGTGTCTACCACCAAAAACGTAGAAATCCAACACCTTACTTATTACTGCTTCTTAAGCGCTAATGTCGGAAGGGTAGTGTCGCCGGAAGACTGGCAAATATGGGCTAAGATCTCAGCTATATACAATGTTACTTTCAAAGGACCGACCAAATTTAAAGAAAAGGAAGTGAAGGCTAAAATGTAGTGCATTTTAAATGTTTATTGCCAAATTGTAATATTTACTTCTATGGACATTCATTTTTTTTATGATCCTGGAAGGCAAACAAGCAGACGGATTTCCTGATGGTAAGAAATTTACGCGGCCTATAGACACCAAAGGTGGTAATGGTGCGTTGCCAAACTGAGGCCGGGATTTTAGGCCTTGAGCAAAAGTAAGTTTACCGGCTACCTTACCCTCCGAACCGGAACACGCTATGACGTTATGGCGACAGGAATAGGTAAGGCGGTGGTACCAATCCGGGCGAGTCGCTGCGAAACTCTACCACCTTGTCAGATGTCATGGTGCTAGTGACGGTAAGCCTATGCTCGCCTTTTACGAGCTGCCTGGACAGGAAGGCAGATGGTCTATTCTGCAAAGGAGCCACGTTAATACTTCACTTGTTGTCACGCTACGTCGTACTTAGTACAAGTCATGACGTCACCAACCTGCAAATGCGATTGCGGTCGGCGTTTACGTTATAACCATGCATTTTGTATTTTGCGTCGGGTAAAAAGCATAATTTGCGTTTTTTTTCATTACTTTGTTTCCATTTACGAAGTAATAAAAAAACGATCGATTATCGATTCCCAACCCTCTTCCAAAATTTGGCTGGTCCTTCAAATGTTACCATGTACATACATCTATAATGTCTATAAGTGATATTTGTCTACGCTTGCTAAAATGCCACCAAAATGACTCTTTATGATTCGGCTCGGAGGGTAGGAAAGTCGGTAGACTTACATCCTGATCTCAGGACAGCGACACAGCTGTTACCTCTATGGTGTCTACAGGCCCCGATTGCCTCTAATTGTCTCTTGTTTTGTAAATCATGTTTGTTAGCTGACCTTTCACCTATAAAAAATATAACATACGTCTCATCCTATTAAGCTGATAAAGTCAACTTAAGTTCGGATCTTAGAACATCATAATATAACCTTAAAGCTCATACTATTATACTCTACATATCCATAAAACGTCTAGGGTATTATGACCGCTGAATCGCTTACAATATTGAGTCGTATAGGAAAACCATATCACGGTTCTGAACCTTTACCATGAGGTGCTATAGATCAATTTCGGTGATATGTTTAATGTATGCTTTTTTGGTAAATATAATACATAATGAGGTAAAGAGGAAAGATTTGTTTTTTTGTTTGTTTGAATTAAATAGGGTGACCAACTGTAGCAGTAACTATGTAAATATATGTAGCTTTAGAATTAGTTTATTCAAAATTATTCATTAATAAAATTCACGAATAGTATTTTTATAATAATATAATGATTATACAATAATTATGAATATTACCTTATTAATCTTAATCTGTACCTATGAACAATAAATTATATAAGAAGTTTCTTTATTGTTTTTTTTTTGCTGGCAGTACTATTTTGACAGTTATCGCCTGAAGTTGGCTGCAAGCGCGATCCTATTCTTATTTGGAAAACATAGTATGTTTATTAATGAGATGGTACTGGATTTAGCGATGGTACTATCTGCTGAATTGAGGTAAATTAAAAAACATAAATATTCTTGATTTAATAAACGAACATACAGAATTAAATATTACATTTGAATTCCTGGTACAAAAAAATCTTAATAATGTTATTCTAGCTGACCCTGCGAACTTCGTACAGCTTTGATTTTGTGATGTACCGACAGCAGTGCCACCTACTGGGTCCAATTGTGGAATCTATTGAAATATACATTCAACATTTCAACTAATTTAGTATGGCTGTTTAGGAGTTATATGGCAAACACAGGTACAGAACTTTTACATACAATAAACAAATAACTTGTTTGGATATTTACATATTAATAATTAACGATGATTTCGTGTAACTTAAAGGTCCTTGAGCATCCGGTGGAATTATACAATTTAGTCTCCTCACTAAAAATTGACCTCAGAAAAGAGACAAAATTTACCAAAATATTTGCAGGATTACTTTGAAAGTTTGATTATCGCCAAATTATGATATACACTTTTATAAAAAATCATTTAAAACAGTCCGCAAAAATGCTTTACTTGTTGTCAAGCTCTGTCGTACCTCGTACGAGTCATGACCACACCATCTTGCGAATGCGGTCGGTGGGAACCAATTTTATGTTTTGTTTGTGTTATAAGTTTTACACGTGCATCTTGTATTTGGCTTTAATTTAATATGTAAATGATTAGATTATTTTGTAATTACAAATTGCTTTTTTAATCACTTCATGGATCAAGAGTGCTATCAATTCCGAATCAATTTTTAAAAATTTGGCTGGTACTTTAAATGTCAACCTGTATGGTACGGGTTCTGTATCATGAGCTACCTTTCGACAAAAGAACCATCAAATCATCAAATAACAATATGTTATTGGCCGAGTTAACATACAAACAACATACAAAATCATACAAATTTAAAAAAAAAATTAAAATTTTAATTAATTTAATAATAAAAAATTAATTAAATATTTGTGGTACACAATGTGGTAGAATACGTTTGTTTGCTTTAATATCTTTCTAATAATTTTTTAACATTATTTAATATTACGCGAAATAAATAAATTTTATTTCATTTCATTTCAAAACATATAATAATTCAATTTAGGTCAAGATAATTCAATTCAAGTAAAATCACTTTGTTTATTGCTTATACATATATTGCTATAATTCGCGATTGCATTAATATAATAAGTTTTAGCAAGGAACTTGCCAAAAGTTGCCCAGACCTGATTTATGCAATGCTGTGTCACTAAATTACAATAAATCCTGAAATTTATTGCAATTCTTGTATTTATTGTGGACTAGTCGACCCGATGAACTTCGTATCGCTGACATTAACCAATTCTATCGGTTTGTATAAAAAATGAAGTATTGTGTATCCTATTTCCTCTGCAATTTCGACAGTTTATTCTCCACCAGAACCTTCTCCTGACAATAACTAACGCAACAAAAAAAGAATAAGCAAAATCGATCCACCCGTTTAAACGTGATGCGATACTACGCGAAATGGGGATTCATTTATATGTACAATTAAAGAGTTCAGAGCGCACGATTACTCGTAAGTACTAGGTCATAAAGACCATTAAACCACTTATCATATTGAGCTGTCCAGGTAAAGCCATATAGGAGCTCAGGTAACTCGTGTTACGTGGTCTGCGAGGTAACCCTCACCGCGGCTCGTTTGCACCGGATATAAATGTCCCTATCCTGGGGTTGTTTTCAAAGCCACTAATTTAGAAATTCTATACTCAATAATTTGCGACGTTGCTAAATGTTACGTAAATAACAAACATACATATATTTTGACCGCCTTTTCTTCGACCAACCACGAGGCTCGAGTTCGATTCCCGACGGGGGCAGGCATTTGTATGATGTTTTTCCGGATCTGGGTAATTTATAAAAAATATTTTGGTATCTATTTAAGTATAAGAATCGTATTTGCTTACTTTGGGGTTAGATTTTCTTTTATGATATTGGAAGGCAAACAAGCAGACAGATTTCCTGATGGTTGGAAATTCAGGCCGCCTAGAGACACTAAAAGTGATAATAGTGCGTTGCCAATCTGAGGCCGGGATATTAGGCCTCGAGCAAAAGTAAGTTTACCGGCTACCTTACCCTCCAAATCAGAACATGTCAACGGCAAGTATTGACGTTATGGCGGCAGTATAGGTAAGGCGGTGGTACCAATCAGGGCAGTCGCTTCGAAACTCTACCACCTAGTCAGATGTCACGGTGTTTGTGACTGGCCGGAAGATAGATGGTCTATTCCGCAAAGGAGCCCGAACCCATACGGGGAAAAATTTGAATAACTTAAGTAATTCAATTTGTGTAATTTTTCCAACGATATTATTTATTTATTTATATATTCACGCCAGTAGACTAGTTAGGTAGAGAGTACCTACCCTGCATTGTAGACAACTTTTAACATTAACACACCGATTTCGTAGACCCCTAACACTGCCTCCGGAAAAACCCGAGCGACTTAGTTGTGGAATATCAACTTACGTCTCACTGGGTATCTATATCCATCCACATTCGCATTTTTTTATATGACGGAACCAATGTCCTTTTTCCCCACTTTCGAGTCTAGCTAGGACAACTTAAAAATTCCCAAATAATCATCGAAACACATGCATTAAACACACACTCGTAAAATGATCAACGTTCTGTAGCAATGGTGTGTATGGAGATTTCGTTCGCTACATCGGTTACTCTGTTTACGGGACGTTAGAAAACTACGAGTCATTGTAGCACTATCATCAGATTTCACCATCACTTTTCATAATGTTATCCATAAAATTCATATTTTGTCTAAACCAGTCTAATAAAGGAATAAAAGTATCACCACGCACGTATCCCTCAAGAAGCAGTCCGAGGTACGTCAAGGGTAATGACGACTAGCCGTGGATTACTAACTCCCAACATACAACAACAACATAGCTGACACGCGTATCGCCAACCGGGCACTTATCCAATACCGTTCCACGTTATTTTATATTAGAATATTATGAAAAAAAAAACATACTTTCTCTGTTGCCAGACTCGGTGATAGAACCCGCGGGACCTCATGAAGACGCAGGGATAGACCTCATGAAGTCAAGTCTAGCACGGTATATCAGTTTAATACAAGCGAATATATTTTTAAATAATTTAAAGATCAAATATATTTTGAATATTCAAATATATGGATTTTTTTAAATGTTAAAATATTTGCATACCACAATGTGATAGAATATGTTGGAATGCTTAAAATACTTATGTAACAATATTTTACACACATATTCCACAATTTTTTTATGTTTTTAAATGTTTTTTTCAGTTCAGTTTCTTTCAGTTGTGTGTGAGAAGTCACGGGTGGAGGCTACTTTAACATTACAAAAGGCTTCAACATGCAATCGACCAATGACATTGAACGACATTATTTCGTTTTTCTCAGCGAATTTCTAGATAATATTCAAAAATTGCGTCTTTTTTGCATAATGAAAAACGTGACTCGATTTCCAACAATCTGACATAGAAATGTTTGGAAAATTAATATAAAAAGCTGTATTATTGGCTTCGTTAATAATTACGGGTCAGCTGATTAAAATCTCTTGGTGAAAAAAAAACAGCATCAGACAGCGAACAGGCAAATGGATCTCCTGATGGTAAGAGCGGCCTTTAAACACGATTATGTAGGTGCGTCGCTGTGGCTAAGATGTTAGGCCTCTTGTGCAAGTCTCCCGCCTACCCTTCGTACCGGAACATGACACTGTCATTATGGCGTCAGGGATATGTAAGGTGGTGAATACCAGTATGGCGCAACTTTCATATCAAAAAATAAAAAAAATAAGTTTGCTATGTTTTTTATTCGCCCAAATCATATGACACTAGTTGCCTTATATCTGAATGCTTTTAGAATTACTTTTAAATTATACGGGTTATACTTTTTCAAGTAAACTTTATATAAATTCGGGTTTCCTTTGTATCTAAGGAAGTCCCGCCTCTAATTACGTAGTATTTATGTATTCTTTAGTGGATACCAATACGGGTAAGTTTCTGCGTAGCACTCTAACACCTGTGATCTTTTTGGTAACGACTAGTGAAACCTATATAATCCTTCATTGCACTCAAAATTTTCAAAGTGGTCACTTCTTAAAGTATCTTAATATGTCATAACTAGCTGACTCATCAAATGTTTTTAATGTACATATCAGTTTGTGGTATGAAATATAATTTACGGCCTACTTTTGCATACCACTCTGTCAAGAAAGTACCGGGACAATATCAATAATACACAAACTGTTTGTCATTTATCAAAATTTCTTTTATCACCTTCAAGGTATGCTCCTTTAGAAACGATACATTTACGCCAACGCATAATCCAATCATCAAAACATTTTTTAAATGCTGTTTCCGGAATTGAGTTCAAATGTCGCCGCGAACCTTCTCTTATGTTTTGAAATGACTTTCTTGATTGAAAACGGGTGCCACGAAGTGGTAATTTGAGTTTAGATAAAAGAAAGAAGCCGACTGGAAGCATACCTGGTAAATATGGTGGTTACTCGATGGTATTTGTTGAGTATTTGATAAATCGCCTCTGTGGTCTAGGGGTCCGGGTGTTGGACTTGACTACATGAGGTCCCGGGTTCGAATCCCGGGTCGACCAACAAAAAGAAAATTGGATTTTTCCAATTTTCTAATAAAAAAATGTTGGTCGGGATTGGAAATGTGCCCGGTTGGCGAAAGGCTTGCCACCTATCACATTGTGGGACTTAGTGTCTTCGGCTAGTCGTGGGTGCCTTGGTTGTACCTCTGCCTACCTCTTCGGGGATATGGGCGTGAAGTGCAAAATCCAAGGATTTTCTTTCCACAAATCTGGGCTTTATCGTCGAAATTTCTTTCTTAAACGCCACATAGCGCTCAAACAATATCCCTTTTTTTATTGTTTGACCTTCTAAGTGCACAACACCGCAATAGTCAAAGAAAATAGTCAACATGGCTTTGACATTGGAACGAGTTTGAAGTGTTTTTGGAGTTTACTCCTTAAGAAACGATTTGAGTTATAACGCCCGGTACGGAAATTTTATGAGGAGTAAAATCAAGTGTAACACTAAAAGTTGAGGCGTTACGTAGAAAGAGACAAACATATGTAAGTCGTGCCGCTTCAGTCCTTCAGTATTTTTTTCTCCTTTAGGACTGACGATCTCGCCCAAACAAAAGTCGAGTCGCCCCGAGCGGGATGTCATTCGGCTCCACCACAGTCGAGTTACGTATGACATTGACATTAGTCGAATAATTTAAAACGCAGTCGACTTGTTCGAATGATTTGCGTAGTCGAATAATTAGTATTAGTATTATTCGTAGTCGCGCATCTCTAGCATATAGTAGCATTTTTTTTCTATTCGATATATACCATAATTATCGTTCGTAAGGAGTAAACTCCAATCGTGCGTCGTAGCCGACACACACACACTTTTTTTTGTTTCGGTTCAGTTGGAAGACGCCACTCCGAAGCTTGCAGAATAAATTGCATGTCAACCCCGAAAACCCGGGTCCAGGTGGTAAAGAACCAGTTACAATAAGTTTCATCAATGCTGGACTTGTTCTATCATGTCGTCGGTGACTGTCATGCGATTAAGTTTTAGGAGAAAATTCAGGTTCTTTGGGTCTAGCCGAGTAGCAACATGTTTCATACCCAAATGATTAGTTAAAATGATACGGATCGTCTTGTGGATAGCCTACCCGACCGAGGCAAATCTTCCATCATATCTAGACTGTTTTTGGACTCTTTGTATAGGTACTAGGTAATTATAAAAGCGAGTTTTTGATAAAGTCACTTCACTGTAAGCCTTCTGTAACATTTTCATTGACTCCTAACATGAAATCCCATTGGCGATGCAAAATTTGAGATAAACACGTTGTTTGATGTTTTTGTCCATTTCATTCAACACATGTTGAAAATCGCAATACACACTTAATAAGATATAACTAAAAACAGCACTGTAGTTAATATAAATAACAAATGCAACTCAAACTACATTCCAAAATGGAAAACAGTTGTTAAGTACAATCAAACAACAAAAAAAAAATTGAAACATAAGCAAATAATACAATCCCGACACTTTTTTGACTGAGTGTATGATGAATTTTATAAAAGGATGGCGGTGTTGATCGATGGTACAATAAAAAAAAGCAAAATCTATTTATTCACGTAGATCTATGCCAAGATTCTTGTGACGCGTATATAAAATTCAAAAACTACCACCGGAACTACCTTCCGGAACGCGGCCACACACTGAGAAGATCCGGTGAAATAACTCAGCGGGCTTGTCTTTTTTTTATAAATAAAATTTAAAAAAGTATATCACATATAATTAATTTGTAGAGATTGTATTAGGAGCAATTAATCCCAAGCATTTCTGTCTTCTAAATATTCTGAAATCTTATAATAATCTTTACCATACAACTTAAATTTAATACATTTTTTATATTTATTTAGTGGTAAGTCTTTTATATGCTCGGGAAGTTTATTGTAAAAACGTATACATTGGCCCATGAAAGAATAACCGATTCTTCGGAGACGAGACTTATGCACAACAAGATTGTTTTTATTTGTTGTGTTTACCGCATGTATACATCACAACTCTTCTTAAATGTATTTATATTTTTTTGATATATAACAAGTTTTCAAAACTATATTGAGAAGTCACCGTAAGAGTATTTATTTCTTTAAACTTTTCTCTGAGGGAAACTCTTGGGCCTAAGTAACAAATAAGGTAACATAACATGACGCTTTGAAATAATTCCCAAAATCCCTTATTGGGCTCCCCAACTATCAAAGCGCTACTACGCTGTATGGTTGACATTTTGACAGAACCATAAAAGCAACTTAATTTTGCCTCAAAATCAGCTCGCTCATATACTAGCAATTATTTTGTAACACAAAAGCTTCCATACGGCCTGTAGCTGACGGCTTCATGATATGACACGAACAATAATCAGCAATAAATAAGGCAGTATAATTGATAGCGACATTAATATTGGTTCTTAGTAGGGTCCACATTGATCAGGGTTTTGTCGGCATGTCCTTGAAATGACAATTTAATTATATGCACTATTTTTAAGAGAACCTGTTTTTTGTACACTTTTAGACTATAAAGAATACATGTATACCATTGTATACATGTATACAATAGTATACATTTTTTAATAGCACACACCATAGCATTATACCCAGTGTAACGTATTTAAAAAAAATATTTCGTTATATTGTATAAGTTGTATCCGAGCACGAGCAGACGTAAAAAAAATTATAAAAAAAGGAAATAAAGTTACTTTGTTTAGATTTATCAAGGGCTTGACGCTGAAAGCCCTTTTCTGCCGATACAATGTGTGTCCTAAATTATACACGTGGCGCTGAGAGACTTAATCATTAGTAACGTAGCTTAATTACATACATACATACATATCTTCACGCCAAGTCCTTTACGGGGTAGGCAGAGAGTATTGAGTGCCCGACCTCACGATCCTGACAAACCTGTCTTGCTTCCTTCACATTCATAACCCTTTTCATACAAACACGCCGGTTTCGGAGACTCTTGACACCACCCTCGGATAATATCCGATTGATCTGATCGTGAAATGTCAGCCTTGGTCTCGCCGAGTACCTACATCCATCCACATTC
>NJDC01058116.1:1444212-1457617 GCA_002245475.1 Calephelis virginiensis
TATATGCACTATTTTTAAGAGGACCTATTTTTTGTACACTTTTAGACTATAAAGAATACATGTATACTATTGTATACATATATACAATAGTATACATTCTTTAATAGCACACAACATAGCATTATACCCAGTGTAACGTATTTAAAAAAAATATTTCGTTATATTGTATAAGTTGTATCCGAGCACGAGCAGACGTAAGAAAAGTTATAAAAAAAGCAAACAAAGTTACTTTATTTAGATTTATCAACACACTCAGCGTTAAGTCCTATTCTGCCAATACAGTGTGTGTCCTGAATTATACAAGTGGCGCTTAGAGACTTAATCATTAGTAACGTAGCTTAATTTTTTGTACAAATATAAAACATATTACTTCTAAAACTTAAAGTAACATATCTTCACGCCTGTATTCTCGAAGAGGTAGACAGAAGCACAAACAGGTAACCCACGACTATCCGAAGACACTAAGTCCATTAATGTAATAGGAGGCAAGGCTATCACAAACCGGGCAAATATCTGATCCATTACAAAATTGAAAATACATATTTCTCTTTTTTGTTGCCTGACCCGAGGATCGAACTCGGGATCTCAAGAAGTCAAGTCCGATGCCGAAGCGCAAAATCACAGAGGTTTTTTTTAAGTAAATCTTATTCGATTATTGTGAAAATTGTTAATTAACATAGTGCTATCAAAACTACCTGAAATGCATTGAATCACGGTAACGTAATACAGTAATCTAACTCGGCTGTTTTTGAAATAAAGACCTACAGCTGCAGCGGCAACACGCGCATCTACGCGCCTTCAATGTTATAACAACATCTGCCAATTTTGTGATCGTAATTATTGTATTTTTTATAACAAATAAAAATCGTTTAATGCAGAGTAAATTTTCAATAAAAATGAATTTGTTATTTGTAATTAGCAAATTTTATAAAAATCCATCCTTAATGGCTCAAGTAAAGCTAAAAATAGCATAATACAGTTTGATACTGTTCATTGCCAAATTAAGTAAGTACTTTGCCTAATTAAATCAAAATAACATTCACAAATCGTACGTTTACCTATTGGACACAAATTAAAAAGAAACCATCGACCGTCCGTCACAGCGGCGCAACCAGTTTGGCGCAACATTTATAGAAAAAAATAAAAGTATTAAGTTTGCTAGGTTTTTTTTTCACCTAAATTATATGACACTAGTTGCCTTAAATCTGAATGCTTTTAGACTTACTTATTTGACAGACAGTCTGTCAAGTGACTTGTGTCACTCAAGCCAAACTTCATACAAAATTCGGGTTTGCTATACATCTATGGAAAATCCGCCTATTAATGCGTAGTATTTATATACTTTTTGGGCGCAACCGCGAATGACGAGTGCCACGTAAGTACCAAGTGCGAGTCGCGTAAGTGAGAACGCGTTTTCGCACTGTATATTACATTACCGTGATTAAAGTGTTTTTTAAGATATTGGAAGGCAAAAAAGCAGGCGGATTTCTTGATGGTAAGATATTCACGCCGTCGAGAGACACCAAAGACAAAGAGATATTTTTTGTATTTTTTTTAACTAAAAACGGATTCTACTCAAATTCAATTAAAATCAACATAATTTGTTGAAATTAGTATGAAGTTTGTATGGATGTCTCTAGGCGGCGTCATTTCTGACCATCAGGAAATCCGTCTGTTGTTTGGCTTCCAATATCATAAAAAAAAGATGTCGGCTTAAGCGACAATGATGACAGATGAGTATTTTTTTTAACTTCATTTACCTAATGTTGTGTCCTGTTATTATATTTATGTTACATGGCAACCCTATCTTCGTATAATGTACGCGTTTTAGTTGTCCCATATTAATTTAATCGTATTCGGTGCTTTAACCGGCAGGGTTCATGAAATATGTTTGACCTTCCTCTTGACTTGAGACTATTTGCAGCCCGCAATTTCACATGCCATTTGACGGTGCTCCTATTAATGGCCAACAAAGACATCATGAGTGTGGTAACCACACGGTTAAAATACACGGCTAGCTTGTGAACTTGGTTACTCAAAAGTTTAAATGACCGAACTTAGAATGTATGAATCATCATGCCCATATCCCCGAACATCTAAGCAGAGTACGACCAGACCACGACTGGCCGAACTACTGAGTCCAAACCTTTTGCCAACCGGTCACATATCCAATTTCCGGAAACGTATTTTACAAGAAAAAGAAAAAAGTACATTTTCTGTGTTGCCCGACGGGGGACTCAGTCCCTGGACGTCATGTAGTCAAAGTCAGTCCCTATTGACTTGACACATAAGCGAATTTTTAGCTTACCAACTTAAGTCGTCAGATTAGTTGTAAGACATGGGTATCAACACCCCATTTCTCCCCTTTTGTTCCTACAGACGACGCGACCATCAGAAAGTGATTTTCCCCGTGTTACACTGTGTCTCCCATGTAAAATTTAGAAAAGATCACAGTTTTCCAGCCTCATAAGAGGCGAGAAAGGGTTTATGAGTCTTTACCAACAGACCACTGGTGATAAGAGAGCCGTGTTGTACCTCAGGAGAGTCACGTGGTTGTTCGTTATCTTATCACATATAAAAGCTGGTATTACCATCAGCAAAACGATGTGGTTGTTTACCTTTTAACCTAATTAATAAATAAGAAAGTATCTTCACGCCCATATTATCGAAACGGTAGGCTGAGGCACAACCAGGACACCCACGTCTAGATGAGGACACTAAGTCCCACAATGTGATGGGTGGCAAGCCTACCGCCAACATCCAATCCCGGGCAACGTTAATTTTATTAGAAAATTTAAAATATACATTTTCTAATCTATTTACTCTTGACGGACCAGGGATGGAACCTGTGACTTCAAGAAGTCAAACCGGACCGCTAGACCACAAAGGCGATAGACTTTATGAGTATACGTATTAAGTCATAGTAATTAAGTTATTAGGTAATTGTGCAATGTTAATCTACTGGCAAGGAGGTAAAAAAGAAAGAGGGTACGATCACCTCACACTAAAAACATATGAAACATACTTACATATAACAAAACTTCAAATAGTAGATACCTATAATATTAAAACATCAATCCAACAACAAATATTTAAAAAAGTTGATTTAAATAGATATTATACAATAGGTTAACAGAAAAATTACAGGTTCAAATCCAGTCTGTGCCATTTTCTTGAAAAAATTATCTAAATTTAACTCAATCACATTGCAAGTGCTAAAATAAAATAACTTGAGAGAAACGGAAGTTATGGCCATTATAAATGTGAATTTCATCTGTAACGATGAACTCACTTAGTAGGTACTCAAAACTGTGTATCTATAGGACATAACCGCCTTAACGGGTAAGAAAGTAAGAAATTTCGCCACGGGACTTGGATCCTCAGTAGCTCAAATAGTTAAAGCATACAAGGCTACAGGTTCTAATCCAGCCTAGGGCAAAACATTTTCTTTCTTTAAAATGTATAGAAAGTTGATCTTATATCATTATCATCATATATCATTTTTGCGCTTTATTACACAAAATAAAATAACGCGTAAAAAACCAGGCAGTGTTTATCGAACAATCAATAAACAAACATGTGTTGTTTTTAACATTTTTGTAGATCACATAAGTTTGTACATAATCCCAAAATAAGAAAAATACACCCTGAAAAACCTGTTCGTCATCAAACCACCTCAATGGCGACAGCTTTCAATAAAAAAAATCAGCATCAAAATCGGTCCATCCTTTCTAAAGTTTTTCACATTTTGACTTTAGACTTTTGTATTTGACAGTACAAGTTTTTCACATTCGCTTTTTTCATCAACTACGTAATTTTTTCAATTTTTTTTAATTGTCGTCTGAGATAATTGCCCATTGTGGAGGAGCTCTCCCGGTGACTATACACCGTATATAGCGCGAGGATAATTACGCCCGCTGCACATCCGGGAAGAGCGTGATGAACGAAATAGGAGCGCACTGCAGAGAGGAATCTATTTTGATTTTTATTTTTTAGCCAGTCTTTTTAACTAACTGATAACGAACGAGAATCTTGAAACTAAAACTACTTTTAGGTTTTCCATTTTTGCTTGTTTTTGGAGAATTTAGCAATTTCAGCGTGTTTTTGGATTTCAAATTATTTTATCTATCATGACAAACAAAACAACTAGTAGTTTAGAGAGCTTGGCCAGGTTTATACACCGTCATATTTTTTTTCCCGCCGGAGGGTATGGTAGCCGATAGACTTACGCAAAAGACCTAACAACCCGAAAAAAGGACAGCGTCGTGCCTATAGCACCGTCGGTATCTATAGGCCATGGTTACCTCTTACCATCAAGAGAGTCATAGCGTTGCCTTATGACATATCTATACTTATAATAAAACAGTAGGAGAATGAAAAAATAGGCGCATGCGACGAGAGAGTCTGTCTTTCTCTCGACCAAGATTCACGTCAAATATACTAAGCCGATCGTAACGAAATTTGGCGGATGGGAACTCTATATTCCTAGAAAGCTTATAGGACATTTTTTATCCTGCTTACTAAATGGTTCACATGGGATCGGTGTGAAAATTAAGATGTAAATTGGGTTATGACTCATGAACTGTAAAATGTAAAAATATGAATGTGTTACTTGACGTTATAATATAAGAACCAATAACGATTGCCAAAATTTGAATTTTGAACAAGTAGGTCGATTTCATTTATTGATTTTTTTGTTTTTTATTATGTTCAGATTGGCCTGTAATTAAGACATAAGATTTTCATTTTAGAAATTACAGACTTAACAACACTCAGCACTAAAAGACCAAATAACTTGAAATTCGGAATGTAGAGAAACATTCGAACGACAGGCCATATCACATATACACACTTATATTCACACCAAAGAGAGTATGGAGTCAAATAAATGAAGTTTGCCGGGTCGGCTAGTTCAAAATAAAACTTCCCATATTTTTTTTACTGCGCTGTCTCAGTCACTAGTGTGCAAATCCTATTATATTAATATTATAAATGCGAAAGTTTGTCTGTTTGTTTGTTTACATAGACATAGAGGGTAACTTGGATTAACACATAATTTTTGTCCCGAAATAATGTTCATGTGTTACCACGCGGGCATCGTCACGGGGCACAGCTAGTGTTTTATATATATGCCTCAAGCTTAGTCGGTTCCGTTCGAAATGCGATATGCACACGGCCTCATGAAATCAGACAAATTAATTAAACTCGCAATTAATTGACCAAGATGGCGCTTTGATCAGTACCATGAATATAACCTTTATATTTTGTGTACATACGCTATCGGAAATGTGGCATAAAGATATTATTACTACGAAATGCAAGGGCGAATAAATAATGATTGAAAACTCGTATGAAATAGACATTTCTATATATCATCTAGCCAACCCGGCGAACTTCGTACAGCTTGACCTAAGCTCCAGTCTGTATGGGAAAACTGAAGTTTGTTTTTCCTATTCCCCTGCAATTTTTCCAGCTTATTTTCTCCTCATACAAATCTTTTCCTGACAATAATTAAAACATCAAAAAAAGAATTAGCAAAATTGGTCCATCCGTTTAGGCTAAATGCGATGACCAACGGAAATGGGGATTAATTTATACATATAGTTATATGAAAAAATAATATTACAGGTCGTCTTTAACACCGCTTGCGACAGCTCGTATTACAGGTTACAAATATGGACCGGGATTGTCAACCTTCGGAACCTATTTAATATTTTTTTTTCGCGACCTATGTTACTTTCGCTTTCTTATAATGGTCAAGTGTGCCGGTTGTGCTAATATAGTAACTGATACTGCCTTCTGTTCTGGATGCAAAAAGCTCTTTGGCTTCTGCTGCGCGTCTGTTACGATAACTGGTTATTATATTTACTTATTAATTTATTACTGTTATTTTTTTACATTTTCACCTACTTCACCAGTGCAACAGGTATGCAAATTTTACAACAGTATTGTAAGTAAATAATAAATATATCAAAATTAACTAACTTATATTGTAATAAATGAAAACGAATAATATGAATCCGTATTATTTAGTCCTATTTTTTTTCTTATACATTTATACTTTTACTAATTTAAATAACGATTATTGAAAATGTTAATACGAGCTCAACAATTAAAAATATTTATACGAAGTAAATGACTAAAAATAATTCCCAAAACAAAACAAAAACAACCAAAAAAACTATTTCATTAATTACATCACTCTATTATAATTTGATTAAATAATTAAAATTTGTCAATGTAGAATTATTATTAATATATACATTATTTGTATGTCCATGCATCAATAATTAAAATTATATTAAGTGATTTTCCATACACTAGTTTTAGAGAAATCGAATATTTACTCTAGTGTGATAGTGCTGACTACTTATTTTCATGTGCGAACAGCTCATTTAAATTATAAAAACATTTTTCCATTCTAATTTTCTAATAAAAAAAAATGTTACTCGAGATTAGGAATGTACCCGGTGGGCGATAGACTTACCACCTATCACATTGTGGGACTTAGTGTCTTCGGCTAGTCGTGGGTGCCCTGGTTGTGCCTCTGCCTACCTCTTCCGGGATATGGGCGTGAAGATACTTATACTACTAATATGTATGTATGTATGTGTGTAGTATGTTGCACACCTAGGTACTATAATATGAAAAGTCTCAACTCAGGGGTTTTTGTTGGCGGAGGGGAACCCTGGACCGATAAAATTGTGATCTGAGACTAATATGTATGGTATTTTTATACCCGACAATGCTGGAAAGTTGAGAAGAATTACTTGGTAAAACTATAAAGTTAGGAATACTTTATTTTTTTTGTGATTTTTCTATCGTTATGATAGTAGAAGACAAAAAAGCAAACGAATTTCCTAATGGTAAGAAATTCACGCCGCCTAGAGAAACCAAAGGTGGTAATGGTGCGTTGCCAATCTGATGCCGGGATGTTAGGCTTCGAGCAAGAGTAAGTTTATCGGCTACCTTATCCTCCGAACCGAACGCGTCAATGGCAAGCACTAAAGTTAAAGCGGCAGGAATAGGTAAAGCGGTGGTATCAATCTAGACGAGTTGCTGCTAAACTCTACCACCTAGTCAGATAACACGGTGTTGGTGACGGTAAGCCTATGTTCGCCTATTACGAGCTGCCTGGCAGGAAGGCAGATGGTCTATTCTGCAAAATATCCATTTAATATCAAAATATATTTTTTGTTTACATATTGTATTTGCAAATATTATATTATACAGAATATAGGGTTTATATTGCAAGATATATGTACCTAATAGGTATTTTCTTAATCAAAATATGCTTGAAATTTACCTTAATTTAGACACATTTATACATTTTCTGTAAAAAATAAAACACTTATTTATATGACTAAAAAAGATAAACCAGGAACCAGATTCACATTGACACGAAAATTATAATAAATAAATTTACAAGATGAAAGATTTGGTTAAAGTTAATTACTTTTGAAAGTATTAAACCAATTTAAGTTCTATCTACTTTAATTAAAGCTCTGTTCTTTTAATCAACGAACCGTAATCCGTTAGTATAACTATTGGTAGTTTGCCTAAAACTGACGAAGCGTTGCTCATAGTTACACAAAATGTTTTAAATTACCAGTCGATAACGAGTAGTTAGATTTCTAACTATTCGTACAAAAACCTACCATTCGTAAGCAAAAGGACTCGTTTCTTGAATGTAGGAACCTACTTGCGGTGTTAGAGCTGTATTTGTTTGAACAGAGCTTTGATCTATACTTCCAAATGCACCCTTACTTATAACGCCAAAGTTTGTCCTGTTAGTCTGTTAATTCTTGTCCTGGATAATGAAAACAGATTCATTTAACATGAGAAAAGAAGGACTACCTCCAGGGCTTAGACCATAAAGAGAAGCCATACCAGGAATAGACGAAAACTACTAAAACTAATAAGCCAAGATCGAAGAAAAGTAATAGGTATCTTAACAGGTGTCATTGAACGGAGATCTCTACAAGATTGGTGTCACAAAGTCCTATAAGTAGAGCGTATATGGAGTCATCATCCACTTAATTGTAAACTGTTTCAATACAAATGGCTCCTGAGAGTACCGAGGACCGTCAGGGAAACCACAGATAACAACTTGCAGGGCCTACAGGCTTTTGCTACCTGAAGAGAGCTGGGATGACTTGAATAGCCGTCCATCTCGCCATCCAAATCATTGACGTACAAGGGCTTAAAGTTACAGCTAAGTGCGACGGACAGCAACAAAAAAAGGCATTCGCATCCCCAAAAATGAAGGCACAGGCACAACCTAGTCTACGTTTACTGTTTAGTCGAAGACATCAAACGTACAAAAGGTAGAAAACCTATCGTCAACCAATCTATGCATATCTTTTAAATTTAACAAATTTAAGATAAATACGAAATGAAAATGGATTCAGTAGTTTCGGAGTTATCCCAAACATATATATCATTAAGTAATAAAAACAGGAAATTAATTAAAATTATCCGTATTCTTTTATAGCTGGTGTCCTTTGATAATTCACGAGTATAATAATAATAGATGGCTTCTCGCTAGCCCGTTGTGTTTTTTGTTTAGAAACTCTACGCCTACCGTGCTTTATATATGGATTAAAAAAGGTAGTAAATATAGATATAGTAGAAGAGCTGCAACCGGGAACGTGGCATCAAACAGGATTAATATCATGCCTGTGATTTCTAAATATAGAGCTTTTACCTTTGTATTCAGAAATAACTAATACTACTGGAGCTAGCGCTGCAATTTCTATGAACTTTATGCCGATCCATTTATATTATCAGCTGCTCATGAATATTATATTACTAAACAATCTGAATTGAGTTCCAGTCACTGAATCTGATGACAAACCTATATTTTTAAGAAACTCGTGTTTTGAAAAACCGATTCGGCTAAAACTTGATGGGAGAGGTAGCCTAGAACCAGGAGACAGGTTATTTTTTATTTCGTTCGAAAGGATATTTAGGAAAAACAACATTATAATTATGCCATACAAACTTAACAGGTGGAACGAAGTTCACCGAAACGGCTGGTGTAAAACAAAGATAACTAAAGACTTAATAGCACAAAGACTGTAGACTGTATTATATTTTTTAATGGTGTAATAAATTAACTTTTTCTTAAAACTGGTGTGTTTGTATTTTTCTTAAGTAGACTTCGTGAATTTTCGTATGCGTTTTGCGGCTTTGTATTTTCTATATTCATGTATATATATGTCAGTGTTTGTAAAGCAATGTTTATATCAACTTATATAGTAACTTAAACTTTGCGGTTACACATCTCACTAAGGATAACGATACTTAAAAGGATCTCTTACAATTTCAGACGAAAACTATTTAACCAATCGTTGTTACTTTAAGGTGTAAGTAACATCTAGGATACATTTAAATAACGTCAATGCGAACGAAGCCGTGAGTAAAAGCTAGTTACATATATTACTTTGATAACTTCTAAATCGTTCAACGCCATTACATACAGCAAGTAAAAATGCCAACGGTCAATGAACATGTTCATTATATACTTTTTTATTCCAAGATATTTCCGCTCTCACTTGATTCTTTATATTTGAGATCTTAAAGAAACCACCCAAAATTGAAAAATCAGGAATAAAATTTTATAAAAAAGAAAAGAGAAATATAAATAGAAAAGATTAAGGTCCCTGTTATTTTTTTCTGGAATGTCTGATACATACAGAGGACGTGTATTTTTTTCAATTTAATTATCATGTATATGGATTACTACTGTAAGATCACATAAATGGTAATATTGAGTACAATGTATCTCATAATAATTATAATGATCAATAATATTATAAAAGAAGCTTGCCCTTCCTAATGAAAAACTTAATATTTATAAAAAATAACGTATACCGCATGTTCATTGGCATATATAACCAAATTCCTGATAGTCTGATATGACTTCCAGTAAAAAGATATCGAAAGAAAGTATTTGATTTGCTATTAGGTAGAGAAAACATATCATAGTGTAAAAGATTTTCTTGCTGACAAGCAAAAATAAATAAAACATTTTTTAATAATTTTAAACTTAATTTAATTAATAAAATCATGGTTGCCAAGGCGTTGAGTTTGTTTCTCCGTTTCTTCTCCTGACTGGGTAGCTTTGGAAACGGTGGTAGTGTACGGTAGATAGGATTTAAATGAATCTACCCTTAAACTTATTTGTAATAAATTAGGAAACTTACTCAACATATAAATAAATAAAATGTCTATTAAAAATATAAATAAGTGCTGCGATTTAAATGTTAAAATGTATATAAATATTTAACTTCTTTAAATTTAAATAAATATTTTTACACCACAGTGTGGTAGAATATGCTGTATCCTTAGAAATCTTTGTAACAACTTTTTAACATACATATTCCGCATATAAATAATTTCATTTCTTTCATCGCGTCCTCTCAGTGTGAGACCAGACTCTTAGGCTGGAAACGCGATCAACTCAAAAACGCGTACTTGACAAATTTCAAAGAGTTGTTGTCAATTTTATTGTCAAAGACATTTGTTTTTTTTTGGCGCCATCGAGAGAAAAGATGGTCGAAGTTTTTTCATAATTATTTAATTTCGTGTTAATATTGAGTGAAATTAGTCAATTTTGGTGGCATTTTGTACAATTTTGTTCAGTGAAAGTGCACAAATGAAATAATCATGAAGAAATTAGCGTATCGTATATTTCCTCGTTGCCGCCAAAACTCATTACATGAGCTTGTGTAAAAAGGCCACCGTTTTACCCAAGAGCCTGACATGACTTACTGACGACTTATGACTGATGACTAATTAAAATTAATTGAAATTGATATAAAATTTGATGCAAATTACTACTTGACTAATGGCTAAATACTAACGTGAAGGCCAAAACCTAAAGAAAGAAGAAGAAGAAGAAAGACATTTGTTGTTGTGAATGTTTTATTGTTTAACTATTTGAGGTAGTAAATAGATTCTCAGGGGCTAGGGATAATATTTTTTCATTAAAAGAGTATTTGCTTTTGTTTATAAACAGGATTGCAACCGATGATTTAACTCGTTTACTTGGTTTTCAATATGATCGGTGAAATCAGCCATCAGACAGATAGACTTTTATACTAATACTAGCTGATCCGGCAAACGTTGTTTTGACATATAACTAATTAAATGACGATTGATCAGTTATCGACCCGGGATAAAAAATTATTAAATGACTAAAATGACTATTAAAAAATAGGGTTTTATGATAAAAGGATGAAAATTTAGGGTTGTATGTACTTTTATATGCTGTATCATCAGAAAAAAATAACAAAAAATTTTGTCTGAAAATTACAAAAAAAAATTTAGGGGTGGACCACCATTAACAATTAGGGGGATGAAAAATAGATGTTGGCCGATTCTCAGACCTACTCAATATGCTCACAAAATTTCATGAGAATCGATCAAGCCGTTTCGGAGGAGTTCAAGTTCGAACCCCGTCACACGAGAATTTTATATATTATATTATTTTGCGCAATTTTATATATTATATTGCGCACAAGTACCTACCACTTGTAAAGTCTATGTGAATAAAGTATTCTGAAACTGAATTACGTACTCAGAAATAGATCTTAGCTCCTCAGCTATTACATAGCTGCACCGAACTCCCTTCGCTTAGTGGAAATCTCTATAATTAGTACAAAACGCCGCTTACAACACGTCGCTTAGTCGATTACAAAATTGAAAAAATATTAAATGCTAAATTTAAAAGCTAAAAGCTAATTAAATGCTAATTAAATTATTAGTAGTAAGGGGGATAACATATAAATACTAAGAATACATCTCTTCTTCATTTGAATAAACGCATACCGCGAGCAAGCAAAGAAAAGTAACAGTGAAAACGCACACTTTTACCAGGTGTTTAATGAGGCGCACGCGCATGTAGTAACTTCTAATTGCACCTTTTATACGCATGGTTACTGTCGGTAGGGTTGTCAACTTTTATATTATAAAATCTTTTTCTCTAACCTTTTTAACATTTCTCCCAAAAGGTTTCAATTATAATATTTCCCCCGTGTTGGTTCGAGTTCCTTTGTAGAATAGACCATGTGCCTTCCTGCCAGGCAGCTCGTAAAAGGCGAGCATTGGCTTATCGTCCCTAACACCGTGACATCCTACTGGGTGGTCGAGTTTTGGAGCGACTTGCCGGATTGGTACTACCGCCTCACCTATTCCTGCCGCCATAACTTCAGTGCTTGCCGTTGACGTGTTTCGGTTCAGAGGGTTCCCTGAAGAACCTTATTGCATATTTAATTACCAAATGTCTAAATAAGTAGGTAACTAAGAGTATTTTAAAAATTAGAACTCTAAATCAATCATTTATATACCATTTGAATACTTATCTGAATATTATCCATATTAGTGTTGTACTCGTAAATGCAAAAATTTTGAAGTTTACTAGTTACTTGTCTGTACTTCTTTCACGTCTCAGCGGAGCGATGTTATGGTTTGTCTTTGGAGATATTTGGGGGGGTATGGAGCAATTCCCTTATTCTCCTTTTGGCAAAACTATATCTCTACCTCTCTCTCTTACCCCAATAGCTGAACTGGTTACCTCAGGAGAGCCCAAACTTTAAAACGCAAACGTTGCAGGGAAATCTATTTAGTAAATAAATAAATATTCTTGGACAGGTGACACAAATACATAAATTGAATTTCACCCCAAAGTAAGCAAATTATATGCTAATGTTATGGGTTAGTCAATGATTCTCCCACATAGAAACACTTAAATAGATACCAGAATAAGTTTATTACACACCCTGACCCGGAAATACACAGATTAATGTTCATCGCCCAAACTCCTGTCCCGTCGGGAGTCGAACCCGAGCCTCGCGTTGGGTCAGTGAAGTTAGGCGTGTACCTTAGCCCTTCGACCAACAAGGCGGTTATAATAGTGAATGCGATACAAGTATACATGCAAAAAAAGTATACGTAGAAACATTTTTTTTAAATATTTTATGTGCTGATTTATTTTTATTACTGTTTCATTATGTGTATAAATAGATATATAAAAAAATATTGATTTTAATTTTTTGGACACCCTACCTCAATATTGTACCACGCACAGTAATAGATTATTAACTCACATTACAACAAAATTCGAAACCAATTCAACCATCTCGGTAGAGGCAGACACATGACAAATCAGACTGGAAACGTGTTATACACGAAAACATTAGTTTGTCTTAGTCAAAGATACAAATCCTATATATATGTTTATTAAATTTATTCTGGTATCTATTTAACTATTTATATGTATTAGAATCATTGACTAACACCCATAACACAAGCATCTAACTTGCTTCCTTTGGGGTTAGATTCAATTTGTGTAACTTATCCAGGAATATTTATATATATATATATATATATATATACAAAT
>NJDC01058116.1:1469801-1482378 GCA_002245475.1 Calephelis virginiensis
CAAAGCACTGGGCGCAAGTAACGAAAACATGTAAGTATAGGCGTTGGTGGCAGTGAATGCGTTAATGATTAAACTTAATAATAACAAGTATTCATAAAAAGATTACGTACAAGCGCATCTCAGTCTTAAGTAGAAATGTATTTTTCGAAACACAAGTTGGTTAAACAACCAATGTTGAAATCTCTTGCTAAAGAGTATTTATACTCTTTGTTTGACATTCATCTATATTTAGGACATCACCGCGTTGTCAAGCCCTAGCGTAAACAAACAATTATTATTTTACATAATATCTTTGCTTAAGCCGTTTAAGGGTACAAAATACTTTTATAAATAAAACAATGCAAATAAATATATTGTAAAAATCCTCTTCTGAGCAGATAAGTAGCAAAAAACTAACAAAAAGCAGTTCTAAATATTCTTATATCAAAGTTGTATTTACCTATGAAATGTGTATTTATTAGGATTGTAACGTTTTGTAACATCACAAGCGCTTACAGAACACGACATCGTAATTGCCTTTATATTTTATTCCAGTTAAATAGTAAGATTATGAAAATAATTCACAAAATTCACAGGGATGCACTATGACAGGAACACTATGATCTCTTACTCGCGTGAATATTGGCACATAGGTACCTGACTCTCTCTCTCTAAATTCTAAAGCCTATCTTTCTAAAACAATCAGTTTGTTTTTGGCCGAGTAATCACGTAAAAAAAATAAGCAGTCGAATTGAGAACCCCTTCTTTTTAAAAGAAAAAAAAGTGAATAAATCACAGCTAGAAAGTTGTCAGCCGCACGATTTACAATTTAAGTCCTAGCTGTAATCGCCAGAGAAGTCCTAGCTGTTATCGCTAGAAATAGACATTCAAGCATTAAAACTTGAAAAAAATCATATTCGCCGTGACTATGGTTAATCATAGATAAGGCGGGCCTTAAAGAAAATAGCGTATTCTCGTAACGTTAACAACGCATCTGTAATGTTCACGGCCACATCACAAATATGAAACAGTATGAAAACTAAGCCTAGTTGATAAAATACTTTTATTTTCACACACTTGATTATTACATTTATATTGATTTGTTCTAAGTATAGCTATAATCATTTTTTGTACCAGATGCCTTCCAGTTTATTTTTATAATTTCATTTTTTTGGGTTGACCGAAAGAAATTTCTGTAGTTAGAGATAAACTCGCCTTTTATGCATTTTTACTTCTCCTGTATTTTGTTAATTTTTGCTTTTTGTGTGCAATAAATCATTAAATAATAAATAATAATAATACTAATCTACATTATTTTAAGCATTAGGGTGGTCATGTTGTCATTGTTTATATAAGACGGACCATCAATAATATAGTGTAATTGTTGTTGTAACGTCATCGACGCATCTGTAATGTTTACGGTCACAGTACAAATATGAAAGAGTATGAAAACTAGGCCTAGTTGATAAAATATTTATCTACACTCCTTTGAAGCAATAGGGTGCTCATGATATTGTTTTTATGAATCGAATTAAAATGACTTTGTAGTGTACAGCTAATTAATGTGTTGATAGTATTAAGCCCAGCTAAACACGAATACGATCTAGCATTTTTAAAAATATTGCGGAAGTAAATAACAACTAGCATCCCGCGGCACTCACTACTGATGCACCGCGAAAACTGCTTAGGGTCCTCGTTGATGCACTTGTTTGTGTTAGTGTGCTGTTTCGGACGTTTGTACAAATTTCCATACTGTTTCGTATCTGTACTGTGTCCTGATATTTCTTGTTGCGTTGCAGATGTCCGTAGGCAACGGTGATCGCTCATCATCCCCACGGGGGAGGATGCCACCACTTGCCTTTTTGCCTCCTCTTTTATAAAAATGAGTGTCTCGTCTGTGAATATCAGTTATTGGCGGCAACCGACATTCGCATCCGGAATACGTTCCGTCAGCCTCCAGACAATTTTGACAGTTCCCCCAATTCCCCACCCTCCTCTATTTAATTAAGAACACCTTTGTTACCGACTAACTGCCAAAGCTGCGATGAGTCGGATCTATAATAACTGCAAAATTCCTATCTAGACAAAAACTATGCGTTGAGAAACATTCTTAAAAGCCTATAGCGTTTATGGTGTCTAAAGGCACTGCACAAATATGACCAGTATGAAATCTACTTACAGTTTACTTACAGTTCTGTGCTATAAGCCAGAGTTGTTTTATCATCCAGAGACCCGTGCCTCCGGGTGGTAAGGGTGAGGACGAAAATATATAACAGTTAATTTGCTATTTTTTATTGCTACCTGGGCTTAGGGGACAATTCTTTTCAACTAGCATCGATTTTCTCCATTCGCGACTTTTTTTTAATGTTGGCGATCCCTCGGCTAATAACAACGAACAGATTTGGATGGTTGTTTTTTTCAAAAAGTAGGTCATGATTCCAAGGTGTGTGGTTATCCTGCATATCTTTCGAAAAAATAATTATGAAATCGCCGAGTGAAAGCTGATGGGAAAACGGTTTTTATAGTTTCAATGCGCTTAATTATTAGTTTGTAATCCGGTGAAGTTGTGAAAACCTTGCGGTTAGCAAATTATTACCCATTTCAAAAAAAAATGTAACTAACTATTGAACATACATATAAAAATCCTAATAACCCTTATTTAGAGTCCTGTATACCATTTACAATACATTGCAATTACTGCTTTAAAAAAATATATACAGATTAAGTTTTAGTTGTTTTAATTAAGTTCATTGTAAATAGTGAACATAAAACAGTTGTCATAATTTTTCGTAGTGACCAAAAAATGGTGAAATAACCAATTTTCATTTAGCTTTAGTTAGCAACGAAGACATCAGACAGCTTGACAACAAATTAAAAACCATCTGACAACCCTACGTGGTTTCGGCCAATACTTCATCTTTCTTTTTCTCAATGCCCAAACCATGATTCAACACCACCTTTGTTAACCCAGTTTCACTAATTATCGAGTGTACGGCCGGCACATTATATAAAATACAGCATATACTGTTTACCTCCATATAACCTTCAACTAACACAATTTCCATAGTCTAACGTACGCCACTTTTTTATTTTTTGTAAAAAAGGATATTATCCGAGGGTGGTGTCAAGAGTATCCGAAACCGGCGTGTTTGTATAAAAAGGGAATGTGAAGGAAGCCAGACAGGTCTGGCACTAGATACTTTCTAAATATCCCGTATGTTACATGGCGTGATGATAAGTATGATATGACATCTATGTAAAAAAGGATACAAAGTTCACCCATCGGTTGCTTTTTCCGTTCCCATAAACCTACTTACAAACTTTTTATTACTAAACTAGATACTGCGCACGATTTTTCTGAATCCCCAGGACCTAAGCCCAATAGCTTTATTGACGACACTACAAACGGATATAAATGAGATTTTGCTAGTAGATTTTTTAAATCGTGAAAAGTATGTTATAAGATAGTGTACAAGCAAACGGTTTTAATGACGGTTAGGGATAACCATCGCTTGTAGAGACTATATATTATGTTACTGGTGAGTAAATGGTACCCATATTAGTTCTGGGTCTAAATATACCGACTGTTCCATTGTTGAACACGGAAAACGACAATGGCTGTGTAATGGTGTCAATGGGATTCTATAACCATATCCAGACTTGGTGGAAATATTGCAACCTAGAAAGAGCGCTCTTTCGAACAAACAAAAGAAAAAAAATATCTGCATACCCATATCCCCGAATAGGCAGATAGAGGCACACCGGCACTAAGGCCCACAATGTAATAGGTAGCAAGCCTATCGCCAACCGGGCACATATCCAGTCCCGGGCAACGTTATTTTAATAGAAAATTTAAAATACTTATTTTCAATTGTTTTTTTGCTGCCCGACCCAGGAATCGAACCCAGGACTTCAAGTGGTCAAGTCCGACACAGGACCACTATACAAACAAACAGAGACAAAGCACAGAGGTGACAAACAAAAGAATTTATGAAAATTGCTTCAGAAATGACGAAGAAATCATTAACATACATTGAAAAAATGTAGAAGTCGAAGATATAACCAACTTCTTCATCGAAGTCGTTTACAATGCAGTAACTTTTAATGGGCGATAGGTTGTGACACAATCCTACTAATATTATAAATGCGAAGGTTTGTGAGTATATATGGATGTTTGTTACTCTTTCACGCTCGAATGACTGAAATTTGGAACACAGATAGATTGTGACCTGGATTTACATATAGTATGTTTTTAAGCCCGATCGCAAAACGAGTTCCTGTGAAAACGCGGGTGAAGCCGCAAGCTACATCTAGTTACTAATATGATTATCTGAAAAAAATCACAAAACGTGAATATTATGTGCGCAACATGCATTCATGAATTTTAATATATTGCATTTAAAAACCATTCACGTGGTGATTAAATATGGCGTGCTCAGTGTTCGAAGGGGCCTTATTTGTTATCCTGTCATCGGGAAAAAAAATAAAACGATTTTCCATTAAAAATATAATTTCCAACACGCGATGAATATGAGAAAACAAACTATCAGTGTTGTAACTCTCAACCATTGTTGAGCTCTCGAAGCGTTTGTCAATTAAAAATGTGTTTAAGGAGACCACTCACCAAGATAATCCTAAATTTAAAAAGCCATGAACTTCAAAAAAACCTGCACTGTAGCGAAAAGCTTGTTCATGCCAGCTTTAAAAAAACAGTAATCGGTCCCTCCATTCAAAAGTTATGAACCGACAGACACACACACAAATACACAAGATAAACTTGAACACCACTCGTTTTTCCTCGGGGTTTAAAAAATGGACAGTAGTTTTCGACAACACTAAATCAAGTGAAAGACTTTTTGTCTTTCTTTGAATTGAAGAGAATTTTGATGTAATGAGAAAAGACATTTTAATATTTTTGGGAGGACAGGTACCTACATAATTTATTTTTCATTCTACACACATTCCACATCCAAAATTACATATTTTTTGTAAAACACCGTTAACGTTAAAATGTTGCTTCACAGATAGAGAAAATTTGATTTCGTCCGACAACACAACCAACAGTAGTGAAGCAGCAGACATGATTTCTAGAACTAATACATTCTAGAACAATGTTTCCCAAACATTAAATAAATAAATATCCCTGGACAAGTTACACAAACTGAATCTAACCCCAAAATAAGCAAATTATATGCTTGTGTTATGGGTGCTAGTCAACGATTTTAATACATAGAAATAGTTAAATAGATACCAGAATATTTAATAAACACCCAGACCCAGAAATGCAGACATCTAAATGTACATCACACAAATGGAACCCGTCGGGAGTAGAAACCGAGTCTCGTGTTTGGTCGATGTAATTAGGCGTGTACGTTAGCCACTCGACCAACGAGGTCCGGTAATTTTCAAACTGCCAGTTCGTGACCTCCTTAACACTTTTAAACACAAACTGCATACATTAGGTTATTTTACCTACATTTGTTAACTAACTTCATCGAACTTTAAATCAAGTTGCAAAAACCTGTTTAAACCATCCGAATATCTAAGTTTGGCGGAGATTAGCGTAAGGCATAGATAGAGATGCTATCAAATGTCGCGACCCGGTATTTAATATAAATGGTCCGGTACAGAACGCGACCCGGCATTTGGGAAACACTGTTTTAGAACAACGTTGTTCTTAAATCATGTTTTTGTGATGTTATTTCAATCGACATTTTTCTACTTTTAAATAATGTTCATGCCAAGAAGGCAAAGCCAAGGGATTAAGCGTAATAAGCAGAGTATGTCCAGCAACAATTTGAACATATCGAAAATGCGTGCATTTTAATATAAACAGCTTTCTTTTTAAATAGTCTTTTAAAACTGCACAGACTTTGTTTTAATAAATGATATTGAAAGGTTTCATTTTATTTCTTGGAAAAAATGGATGGAATGGATTTTACTGAAACAGAAGCTCAATATATAAATTAAAAATAAAAGAATAAACTGAAAGACTTAAATCCTTTTAAAGTATAATCCGGTAACGTTTTCTAGAAGCTTTCTCGTATTTGATAGCTTTTCCATATACAAGGCTTGTTGCGAAAGGATTTTCACTGTTTCCGATACATCCAAAGACCACATCTAACCAATACCTGTCGCTTTTTGGAACGAAGTTCCTTATTGCGCGTTGTGAATGGGGGCTAGACGGAAAAAAATCTTACGAAAATGTTGTCCCGACACTTTTTGCTCTGTGGTCTAGCGGTTCAGTAGTTGGACTTGACTGCATGAGGTCCCAGGTTCGAATCCCGGGTCGGACATTTTTTTTTATTTTTCATTCTCTATTTTTTTTTATTATCGTTTTCATTTTTTTATTTTATCATTTTTTTATATTCTTATTTTCTTTTTTTTATTTCATGTTTCTCTGTCTGTCTCTCTCTATAAGAGAGATAGAGACAGAGATTACTAGAGATTGAGAGAGAGATTGGGGAGGAGTTTTTCGGTTCGTTCTTCGTTCCATCCGGGTGTCCCTTGACACCTCTCAACTTTTTCTTATATATAAAATTCTCGCGTCACAATGTTCATTCCCGTACTCCTCCGAAACAGCTTGACCGATTCTCATGAAATTTTGTAAGCATATGGAGTAGGTCTAAGAATCGACCAACTATTTTTCATACCCCTAAGTGATAAGGGTAACTCACCCCCACTTTTTCACTAAAATCACATTAAAAAATTGCAGAACAACGTCCGCCGGGTCAGCTAGTATCTATATATAGAAAGATAATTCAATTGAAAATATGCTATCAATTAAATTTCACACTTTCCCTACATGATAAAACAATATGACAAACACACAAAAACAAAAGGTTAGATTCCCAAGTCCTAGTTCCATGAGTACAGACAATAAATAATCTTACACATAAAAATTAATCCCTACTTCACTGGGTCATCCTATCACGGCTGAATGTTTATTGCGTATGGACGGATTTTTATGGTATTTCGCTATACTTGATACAGATCTAATCGCCTCTGTGATCTAGCGGTTCAGTTGTTGGACTTCTCTTGGTCCCGGGTGCGAATCCCGAGTCGGGCAACAAAAAGAAAATGGGTTTTTTTCCAATTTTCTAATAAAAAAAAACGTTGCCCGGGATTGGATATGTGCCCGGTTGTCAATAGGCTTGCCACCAATCACATTGTGGGACTTAGTATCTTCGGCTAGTCGTGGGTACCCTGGTTGTGCTTCTGCCTACCTCTTCGAGGATATGGGCGTGAAGATGAAGATACTTTTATAAATATCTATTTAGGCTTCAAGGTTATACGACGCACCATGTGTATTTATTTCACTTTTGAACATATGTGAAACCGAACCGTCAAAACACTAACGACTGCTGGTTTTTTTGGCTTATATGTTGCTAGCCGCGAGGTTTTTACAACTTCACCGGGCTATACCCGAATGCTGGTACAACTGAGCTGTGCTCGATGGAACTCGAAAATAGGAGACGTAAAACTGGAACGCCTGCTAATAAACCCATCGAGTTTGGAATCATTCGATCCGTCTTAATTAGATCTGTTTAACATTTCTAATTATTTATACGGGATACTCGCGACATATTTTTATTTTTTTTGTCGATATTTCAGCCTAGTTGCATAGGCCGTGGTCACGAAGGTTAAAAATGTTAATAATACGCGACGATTACCATGATAGATGCGGTAGAGAACACTGAGTGATGCAACATCTCTGTTTTGTATTGTTTATAAGTGGCGTTTTCTTATTAATAAAGAAATAATAACTAATCCGACAAAGAGAACATATTTCTACTTTCAAACCTTACCACGAATACGCACTAATACTTGAAAGTAGACAACGAGACTCGGCAGATTGGCAACGATGGTAGTATGTTGGCTGTTAGGTTATGAACATGTGCTTTTGGTGAGAGCGCTCCCTTACGGTTTCCATTACAGCCGCAGACTTTTACATTTCTTTTATACATTAATTAACAGTTGACGAGTTGGTGCGAGTCGCGGACACACGACAGTGGACACAGGTAACAAAGGAACGTGGAATTGGTATTTCAACTAGAATGAAAATGTTGAAAATGTTATCTTTGTGTAGTGCCAACCACTTATCTGTTCAGTGGTCGAAATCGGAACTAAGCCGCTATTTTGTTAAACGTCTTTCTGCAGTCATTTTTGATGTGTGAGCACAGTGTTCAAGAGTATCATAACATACTCGATTCCGATTTCCAATAATGCATGAATCGAGCTTCAAGAGTAGCCTCACTAGTCTGAATATACTCGAAATTATATCATTGGCTAAAATAGTTTAATTTCACGTGTCATCATACATTCATTATAATTGGTTATTATAGGATGAGTTGATGACCAGGCTACTTCTATTTAATTAAGCTTCAATAGTTATTGTTAATTTACATGTAAATTTCTATCTATATGAATTAATTAAGCCTCTTTACTTCTTGTAGTTTTATCAAAATGCGAAATCGTTTTAGTATATAATCCTGTGGATATAATCTTAAGAAACATAAGTATTTTTCATAGTCTAAGAACTCACGGAGCGGTTTATACCCACACCCGCGGGTTGCGGGCCCGCAGATTCTGTAGAATGTAGATTAATATATCAAACGCAAGAGCACATTTCAAGACGCGGTTACACCCGCAGCGCCCGCGTTTGTTTGCGGTTCTTGCGGCAGCGGTCGCCCGCCCATTGAATAGTACAAGTTTGCGAGCGACGATTTCAACCGTGACGGTTATGTATGTGACCACACAAATTACCGGTCTTGCCAGTTTTTAAATAAAACCGCAGTTCCGCAACCGACGCGGGTGCGGGTTAAAACCGCTTCGCGACTTCTTAGGCTTACGTGTTGTTTTGCTGTGTAAAATAAACCATCTACTTCTCTACCTGGTAACTCGTTGCAGGCGAGCATAGGTTATATTGGCTATCATAAGAGATAACCTTGGCCTAAAGAGACCACATATGTTAGAGATGCGTCGACGACCTGTGGCCGGGATGTTAGGCCTATTGTACAAATTTACCGGCTACCCTACCCTCCGGGGCCGGAACAAGAAGTCATTATTGCAGGAATAGGTATTAAGAACAGATCTAGTCAACTCAGCAGACCCAGAACATCACGGGGAAGGTATTTACAGGTGGTCTTTTCTACACAGGGGGCCCGTATTAAAACGAGGAAAACTATCTTAAATAACCTGATGAAAACTAGGCTTTTGTAAAAAGTGAAAGCGCTTGATACCACTGTGATCATCTTTGTGGTCTATCGATCCATATCGATCCCGGGATTGGATATGTGTCCGGTTGGCGATGATAGGCTCGCCACATATCACATTGTGGGACTTAATGTCTTTGGCTAGTCGTGGGTGCCCCTTTTGGACCTCTGCTTACCGCTTCGGGGATATGGGTCTGATGATTAATATTTTTTAACATAAATAAGAATAAACTAAAAAAGTGTGTACGTGGTTTTCGTTATGAATAATATGTCACATCACTAATAGACAGTGACAACACCAGAGCATCAGAGTATCCGTCAAAATGGCGTCATGCACTATGTCTAAGCGGTATCATGAATCTTCTTCTTGAATGTTCTTTAAGTCTTTATTTTAATAAAACCAAATCTCAGTGATCTCCAATTGCCTATTATTTACCTAATGCTCTGACCAATACAGTTTCAAGTCTAAGTTGAGCCTTTGAATGGAAATTAATTTCTTTAGTATTAAGTCATTTTATAGTACAATGGCAAGTAATGGCTTCCAGCTTACGAGCTGTCAGGTAATACTGGCGCGAGGAGATTGCCTGCATGTTCCCTGACAGTAACATACGCTAATGGATGCTACACAAACTCTGTTACTCAAAGTTTTATATAGGAAACATATACCGTCTTATAAATAAAGGACACGACGGTTCAACCTGGTATTATAGTCTTTATTACGATATAATACAGACTATAACATCAAAATAACTCTTACTTTAGAGGTACCTAAAAGGTCTAAGATCCAAACTTACGACGACCTACATCGAACTGGTAAAAGAATGAAATAATATATTTTATGATAAATTTTGTAAATCATTGTTTTAAAACTGTTTTGTCAAAAAATCCTAGATGAAATATATATATTTTTTTAATATTTTAATTTTTTTTTTCTTTAAATGGTGTTATAAGGAAATTACCGTCGCGCCGATACCCATGAAAAGTTAGGCAGAGGCACATCCACACCCACTACTATCCAAAAACACTAAGTCGCGCAATGTGATCAATGTGATAAGTGGCTAGCCGATCACCAACCAACAAGAACATAATATAATCAATATTAATATAACAAGAACAATTTTAATTACAGGTGTTATATTAATATTAATAATAAAATTTTATCCCGACAAAGTATAAGACGTATAAAATGTACAGAAGTTGGATTGCCTGTTAATTATCTGTGTTACCAGATATGTCTATGCAAATTACATTCGCGGGATTGTGTAAATATATATTGATATCAACATATATGCAGCTTTATTGCAAGAACATTAATATAGGGTTGCTAGCAAAAAAATCAGAATGACAATTTAAAAAAATATATTCTGTCCCAGCATTTTAGGCAACCCATTTTTGATAGCATATCTAATATACTAAATCTACAAATATAAAAGAAAGTCCTTGAGTTATAAACACTATTTATAACTGAAGAACGGCTGAACCGATTTTGCTGAATATTAACGGGTAAGTAACTTAGAACCAGGAGACGGACATACTTTTTATCCCATTCGACTGCAAAGGAAGCTAGAAAAAACAAAATTTTAATTTTTAACACAAATGGAACGGCTGTATCGGTGAAAACAGCTAGTTTATTATAAAACATGTTTCATTCTATTATTTACTCGTTGTAAGTCGATAAAGGTTCTGATCTTATACAAAGCAAATATTCATTACTAAGAAATATTATTATATTGAAAAACAACTTAGCAACAAATATTTATCCAATTAAGCTTTTACTTAAGGAAATAATCATTATTAAGAAATGCTTGACGTAATCGCTAAAAATATTGTTATTTTGCTACATTTCTTTATTATATTTCTTTTAGAAAATTATATCTTACAAAAATGAAGCGTAATGAAACAATGTTGCTAATTATTTTTTGTTGTTTTATTCATTGTCAGAAGATTCTTAAGGAAAAAATAAGTAGTAAAAATGAAAATTGTTTATCACAAGAAGTACTTGCAATGCGTCTGTATATTTCTAGGAAGCTACCACCAGCGGCCTCTCTGTGAGAACATCAACGAAAGAAACTCATAGGGCTGGTCTTTTTTAATACTTTTTTTACTTATACAATTATCTTTACTTTAAAGACGAATGTCGTATCGCTTGCAATTAACAGCTACTAACAGTTTGTATGGGCAAATTGAACTGTAGTTTTTCACAAATACCCACGATTTTAACGGTATTTTATATGATTCTTCTCTTGACAATAACCAATGCACCAAAAAAAAGTATCAATCTATATATAGGTATAATCAATCCCAAGTATTGTTATATGTATAGATATCCTGCAATCTTATTATAACTATTTTTCAACAATTTTGATTAAATACATTTTTTGAATTTATTTTAAATTAGGTTCTTAATGTTCTCGGAAAATTTGTTATAAAAACGTATACATTAAGGCCCCATACTGAGTCAGTCAGAAGAGCCAATCAGCGCACTCCCCCAGCGCGCTCTATATGCTATATGCTTATTTTCAATTTTTTTCAAGTAATGTACCTTGATGCCAGTATCCTCGAAAAGGTAATGCTACAACCAGGGCAACTACGATTAGCCGATTGTGCGAATTCAACTTGACCAAGACTTATATTTTTTTTCTTTAAAATGCACCTAGCATATAAATAATTATACAATTCATTGTTAACCATTAAACACAAGAATAGACATTGTTACTCTTATATTAATTAACTGAATTTTCACAAAACTGTTCAATCTTGAAATGACTTTGCACTTTACCTATTTTTTAAATAATCTTAGAATCTAGTGAAATACCTACTGTTTTTTTTAATTTTACTGTCTCGTTTTAATAATTTAATTTCAGACTTTAATACTGATTTGTTAAGAAAAATATTTCATCTTACACAACTTACATTTAGTGTGTTATTGTTCCAATTAATTCTGCATTTTAAACAACTGTATTCTTAACAGAATATCCAGATACACTCTTTTCGTTTTCGCCCGTGCGGATAAGGTCTAGCCCCCCAATAAATAATTTGGCAACGTATTAGCATATGTCGATTTATCTCGAGTCGGGGCAGGAATTATTATTTATAGCTGGCAACCCTAACACTACATATGTTAAATAAATCTGTATGTAGACTTCGTTAGATTGAGGTGAAGTCGTCAAATATGGGATAAAAGTTTACCGGATTATACCGGAAATGAAATTGAGCAAAGTGAAATGAATCGTGTTTTGGAAACACTAGTCTTATAAAGCATATTAATGTTAATTTTGTGTATTTTTGTCGCCAAGATCCATAATTGCTATGTTTGAAAAAAACAGTATATTGCTGACGTATTTTAGCATACATGGCCCCTGAACGCATAGCTTATTCTGAGG
>NJDC01058116.1:1500737-1512925 GCA_002245475.1 Calephelis virginiensis
TAAATGATCAACTATTGTTACACGGCTATTAATACACGTTCACAACGATTTTCATGAAATTTAATATGCAAGCAGTTTCAGGGACGGTTAATCGATTTAGCTAGAGGTTACATTTTTAAAGTCGTCTTCTTAGAAAAACGAATGTCACCCAAGTACTAGTAACCAAAAGCGGACCATGGTACAATTAAAAGAAAGAGTGCCTTGAAATGAAAAGGAAATATAATAAAAAAGGGAAGAATGTGGTGTCAAAGAAAGGTGAAAGTGATGAGTTGGGCGGAGGTGATTTCGAATAAAGGAGAAAAGCAAACTATTAACCACCAAACAGGAGGAGAGCTATGATCCACTAGTGGAAAAACACCGAGGGAAAGGTAAAAATAAGATGAGGGAGACCGAGAAAGAACAAAATACTCAAATAAAGAGAAGTCATGTTTTTCGGGGAGTTGAAAAAAAAAGAGAGGACTGGAGACTGGTTTCAATGACAAGAGCAATACTCTCAAATACAAGATATACAGGTTGACATTTAAATTTGGCTGTAACTTTAAAGTTCCAGCCAAATTTTGAGAAACGATTCGGAATCGATAACGTAAGCAAAGGTTAACTTAGGTAGGCTACTTCTATAGAGAATGTAGATTTTACCAACTTCCTAGGAATAAAAACTGATAAATTTTGTAATTGGAAGTCGCATATGATTTATGTTGTAATAAAATTGATAGGTTTGTATCTGTGTTGAGACGAATAAGAGAAGTGTCAGGCTTAAAAGCATCTCTTTTAGCGTATCATGGGTACGTTTCTTCCGTTTTGCAATAATATGGCATTCCTATTTAAATAAATGAACAAGTTATGGGTATTAGTCAACGATTCTAATAAGTACATAGAAATACTTAAGTAGATAGGTATCTGAATAGATTTAATAAACACCCAGACCTGGAAATGCCGACATCTAAATGTTCGTCACACAAATGTCTGCCCCCGTCGGGAATCGAACCCTAGCGTGCGTGAACCTAGGCGTGTACGCTAGCCACTCGACCAAGGAGGCGGTAAAATATTTGGGGAAATTCTGTAGAATTAATTAGAATCTTTAGAGTTCAAAAGAAGTGTATAAGAGCGATATGTAGTGTTAATCAGTTGCATTCATGCTAGCCACTTTTTAATTCTCACAAAATACTACGTGTACCTTAGCCTAGTTAATATATTTTGGCTGTATGTGTATTTGTTAAAAAAAAACATCATCATTTGTTTCAAAAAAATGCTGAAGTCCAAGGTTTTGGAAATAGTGGGAAACTCCATGTGCTTAAATAAAAGCTCAATATTTACAATTTCGACGTTTCTTCTCCTGATTGGTTAGGTGTGGAAACGGTGGTAGTTTACGGTAGAAAGGGTTAACTTTATTTACATTTTAAAATTGGTTATAATTCATAATTAAAATTGTAATAAATATAAAACTGTTTTTTTATATGAACATTAAAAAATACATATATATTTTTTTTAAATATTAAAATATTTACACACACAATATGGTAGAATATATTGGAATGCTTTTTCATTGTTTATTATATTCATGAAAAAAACTTTTAAATGTTAAGATGTACATAATATGTTCGAATTAGGTAATACTTTTCCAATACCCCAAAATAAAACGCGTAAACATCTTATGTCTTCCCTAAAGTTATTAAAATAAATAACATAAATAGAAAATGTTAACAAAAATAGGTCGAATGATCTAGAATGTTTTTTGAATGGCCTCACTCATTTGACATAAACCTCAATCGTTTGAGAGTTTAATACGATTTTCACTTTGTATTCATAAAAGTTTATTAAAATTATTATACGCCCACTGTAATTAAGGAAACGTTGTATGTATTTAGGGTCCCGTGGACAAATGGAAATAACGGAAAAAAACCATAAACTCGACAGGACTGTGTATCAATTCAATCCTAAACCAGAACCTATCTATTTCGATACTGTTAGAATTATATAGTCGCTTCTGTGGTCTAGCGGGTTCAGGTGTTGGACTTGACTGAATGACTGCTCGACCCGGGATTCGAAACCGGGTCGAGCAACAAAAAGAAAATTTGGTTTTTCTAATTTTCTAATAAAAAAAATGTTGCCAATGTCGCCAACCGGGCACATATCCAATCCCGAGATTGGACATGTGCCCGGTTGGCTATAGGCTTGCCACCTACCACATTGTGGGACTTAGTGTCTTCGGCAAGTCGTGGGTGCCTTGGTTGTGCCTCTGCCTACCTCTTCGGGGACATGGGCGTGAAGATAATTTTTTTTTCTTTTTACATAGTTGAAAATTATTAGGTAAATATAATCTGCATAACAAATTTTATTTTCATTTTTGTATCAAAATTATTAATCTAATATATAAAATTCTTGTGTCACGGGGTTCGAACTTGAAGGAGTTCAAACGGCTCGACCGATTCTCACGAAATTTTGTGAGCATATTGAGTAGGTCTGAGAATCAGCCAACATCTATTTTTCATACCCCTAAGTGACAAGGGTGACTCACCCCAATTTTTTAACTAAAATCACATTCAAAAATAGCAGAAAAACGTCTGCCGGGGTTTTGGTTATGGATACAATATAAAAAAAAATCATCAAAGCTATAGGTAGGTGTGAGTGTCGATAGAGAGTTTGTTAAACATTTTTTTTTTCAAAATGAATTGTTTGAAAGACCGACACATCCAAAAATAATGCGTCTCGTCTTCTCCAACTTTTAAAATAAAAACAAAAATTAAAAAATTGTTCGTTTGAGACATTATATATAGATTTTGAGCTACAGCATTTATGTATTTATCATTTATCTATCACGTCTGTGGTCCAATGGTCAGACATTGGACTTGACTTCTTGAGGTCCCGGGTTCGATGCCACGGTCAAACAACAGAAAAAAGAAAACGTGTATTTCCAATTTTCTAATAAAAATAATGTTGCCGGAGACCGCATATGCGCCCGGTTGGCGATAGGATTGCCAACCATCACATTATAGGACTTAATGTCTTTTAGGACATCTAGGCAAATATTACTTGCTGCTTTAAGTGTTTATATCTTACATATAATCCTAATCTATACTACGGAAATCTAGGCTACGGAACCATTAATGCGCGCGTCCGACTCTACTAAGCTACTTTTTCAAATCTTTTGGCAAAACAGTTACAAACGTGGGCGTTAAGAACCTGCGAACCTTTTGATTACTTTTTTAAGGCGTAAGACATCAAAATGCACAAGGCTTTAAAGATGACAAGAGACAAACGTGGCCTATACCACCATACATATAATATCTACGTATGTATAGGTGTGTCGCTGTTCTGAGGCCAGGGTGTCAGGTCTAATGTACAAGTCAACCAGCTGACCTGTTCTTCGGACCATGTAACACATACATTCACGCAAATCCCCTAGGGGGTAGGCAGAGAGTATCAAGTGGTAAACGTCACGATCTTTGCAGAACTGAAAAGCTTCCTCCACATTCACTACTCTTTTCAAACAAAAACGATGTCACTCTTTCCCGAATCTCACTGTTACGAAAGCGGTAGACCGCATTTTCTACTTTCATGTGGTTCTTTAATTAATCGGAAAAACCATTTTGACATTATCTCATCTCACGTCTTTGAAAACTTGAAAGATTATATTAGAGGCAGTATTGAACCCACAACAGGGTGAATGCTCTGGGAAGTTCTTTGAATGGCCGTACTGAAGAAGCTGCCGCCTGAAACGAGGGCCAGTCGTAATAAGACTTCCATTGCACTTGGTATTCATACAAGCTTATTCACATTTGGTACAGCGACACTAATTAAAGGAACGCTGTATGTTTTTTTTACTATTTTATCAATAATTTTAACGCACTGAAATATATACTCATAATAAAACTGTGGAAGAGTGAAATCTCTACATTAAATTAAAAAAATAAGAGGGCTGTAGAACACAGTTTTAGCGTTTTTGTCTGTCTGTCTAAAAAAAAATAGAAAATGAATATTTTCAATTTTCTAATAAAAATAACGTTGCTCGGGATTGGTTATTGGTTATGTGCCCGGTTGGCGATAGGCTTGCCACCTATCTTATTGTGGGACTTAGTGTCTTCGGCTAGTCGTGGGTGCAGTTGACTGTGTCTCTGCCTATACCTTCGGATATATGGGAGTGAAGATACTTTTGTCTCTACTATGACCGAAGTTCACGTCGAATCTACAAATCCGATTGTACCGAAACTTCGCTGGTAGGTTCTCTATGTTTCTATGCAGAGGAATCTGTTGACTGAGGAAACACTTTAGAAGAGGAGTAAAAGTCAAAATGTAAATAGGGCTGTAATTCATTACCGCTTAGTGCAAATAAATTAATACGTTTCATGATTTGTAGTACCTATGTATATTACAAATTGTCTTGTATTTTTTTTTCAAATCATAAGTTTTTTAGTTTTGAATTCACAGACATCAGTTTTAAATCCTTCACGTCTTATGCCAAGTCCACTCGGTAGTAAGCAGAGTATTGAATGTCAAGTGTCACCAAATAGCGAATCCTTATTCGATAATTTCAACTGAACATAAATCTGTACACAAAATGTTTTTTTAAACAATGGTTGCTATGTATTTAATACAGGACTACCAGTTTCACGCAGCTTTGCCTGCGTAACTTGGCTTCTACTTCACCGATTTTGATAAAACAAATCCTATGTCACTCAGGGATAATGTAGGATTCTAAAGGTGAAAGAATTTTTGAAATCGGTCCAGTAATTTCGGAGCCTATTCATTTCAAACAAACAAACAAACAAAAAATCATACATCTCTTTATAATATTAGTAAAGATACAGATCACAAAACGACGATTGTTAAAATTTTTGTCGGTTTGTCTTTTTTTATGTGAAAGGTCAAAAAACAAGCACACGGCTCTCGTAATGGTAAGAGATCGTGGTCTATAGACACCAGAGATGTTATAGTTACAGTCCACTGGCCGGGATGTCAGGTTTTTGGTGAAAGTCTACCAGCTACCCTACCCTCCCGACGGGAACATGACAGAGTCATTATAGCGGCATGAATAGGCAATGCAGTGGATCTCTACCCGGGCATATTTTGCTAATTCTTTTTGTTGTTTTAGCTATTGTTAGAAAATTCATGTGAAAAAAATCAATACCCGTAGTTAGGACAGGACAACGTCTGTCGGTTCAGCTAGTAACATTGAAAACATAATGAAACTGATGTACCTTTCCTAACAGGGTCAGGTATTTGAGTGATGAACATATTTTTCCGTATTTCTGGGATGTTTATTAAAATTACAATGAAGTACTTACATGGATGGATTACAACATTTGAGTACAAGAACACAAAATTAGCTTACTTTAGGGTTATATTTGGGATGTGTTTTGTACTAGCTGTTACCAGCGTCTTTGATCGCGTAGCAATTAATATATTTACTGATTATAGCATTAATAAGAACTTTCGTACAAACTTTTTACCCCTTAGGGGTAGAATTTCTACAAACGCTGAAATATATATCTACTCATTTTTAAAAAGTAGCCCAAAAATAAAGTTTTATCTGTCTATTTTAAAAATGACGACCTTCCATACAAACTCTCAACTCCTATTTCATCCAATTTCACACCGTTAGGGGTAGAATTCAAAAAATCCGTCCCTAGCGGGTGTCTACTCAATAAAACAACCTTATTCATCAAATTTCATGGCTGTAAGTTGAATAGTTTTTGCTCGGTGATGATGAATCAGTCAGTCAGTCAGGATATCTTGTTTTATAAGTATAAGTATCTTCACGCCCATATCCCCGAAGATGTAGGCAGAGGTACAACCAAGGCACCCACGACTAGCCGAAGACACTAAGTCCCACAATGTGATAGGTGGCAAGCCTATCGCCAACCGGGCACATTTCCAATCCCGACCAACATTTCTTTTAAATTAGAAAATTGGAAAAATCCAATTTTCTTTATGTTGGCCGACCCGAAATTCGAACCCAGGACCTCATACGGTCAAGTCCAACACCCGGACCGCTAGACCACATAGGCGATTTATAAGTATAGATATAAAAATATAAAAATATACGTACGCTATGATATAAACTCGTCAAATAATGAAGAACTTTATTTGTTGCAAATATCTCCATACATACGATACGAACGGTAAGAAAATTAATTAAAATTATTAAAATTTGTTAGTTGATCATGTCTAAACGTCTAGATCTACTTATAGTATACTAGCAGCCCGGTACGTGCCTCGCTATGTATACTATGACTACACGAATGACATAACACAACGAAACAAAAAAAAAGAAAAAACTACTGATTTTTTTTTAATTTCACTGAAAAATACCCATTAACAAAACGATCTGCCATTTATTGAATTCATTTATTATAAAATGAAGAACCGCTTGGCCGATTTTATGCAAACTCTACATAAACCATCTACTAAATAGTCCGAACAAAGGCTAAACATTTGGTTTCAATAGGTGAGCCCGTTCTTGAGTTATAAAATTACAACGAAAAGTGGCATTGATTTATATATATATCGAGTTATGCCACTTAGAACTTAGGTAGATTTTACCTAGAGTACTATACATAATACCTTTTAATCTATTATTCAAGAAACCATTGATCGTTGAGTCAGGTTGGATCTGTATAAATAAAGGAATATCGGCTACACCCTCATAAACGTAGAAACAGGGGGAAAATAAACCAGGATCAAAACCGAGATAGGTGACAACCGCAGCGTCCCATGTACACACTGGACAAGTTATCTGGCCAACCGCTTTTTAACTGACTTAAATATTAATCGAAGTTTATAATCAACGATATGATTTTCTCTTTGTGATCATTGACATTTCACAGATGAAGGATGTAGGTACCCGGGGGGACCTAGGTGGAGATTCCAGGATAAAAACGCTCGAGGTTGATATCGAGTCTCCGAAACCAATGTGTTTGTATGAAAAGGGTAATAAATGTGTATAAAGGCAGGCAGATTTGCAAGGATGGTGACATTTGGCACTGGATACCCTCTGCCTACCACGCCAGGAATTTAGCGTGAAGATATGTTTGTATGTACATACATCGATATTTTCTTCAATTATAAAAATATTTAAAAAACTTTTTAATGTTGTGTTCGTATATCAGTGTCTTGAACAAGCTAAACACAAAGACTACATGAATGTGGCAGAAATAGCACCTAACAGATTTATACTAGGTCCGCGACAGAGTCGTCGAATATCAATTAATTTCAACAATCTTATTTTAAATATTTTTGCAAGAACAGATACTTTGAATTTTAACTAACCGTTGGCGCAAGTACTCGGCAATAGTGTACATGGGGCGTACCAGTAAATCATAATCCTAACGCGTTATTATATTTGACGAGGCGTCAAAACTCGTTGAACCGGTCTGCCACTATGTTTACGAATTGTTTTGGGTGTTTTAAAGAGTTCTTGTGTTATCTTTGCTAGTTTTAAAAATTATTTGACCTACTGCTTTTAAACGAGAGTTAGAGACGACCTTGGATTACTAATTTTAAAACAATACCATGATTTATATTTCGGACTGAAGGAAGTTCATATCAAGAATAGGTATCATTGTATCTAGCGTACACGCCTAGCTACATCGACCGAAAAACGAGGCTCGAGTTCGATTCCCGGGGCAAGCATTTATGTGATGAACATTTATTATGTCTGCATTTTCCGGGTCTGGATGTTTATTAAATGTATTATGGTATCTATTTAAGTATTTCTATGTATAAGAATCGTTGATTAACACCCATAATACAAGCATATAATTTGCTTACTTTGGTGTTAGATTCAATTCGTGTAACTTGTCCAATTATATTTATTATTGTTATTTTGTTTTAAGGATCTATGAACTTAATCCATACAATTATAATATGTGAAAGTCTGTCTGTCACGCTAGCACGGCTAAACCACTTCACCGATTCTAAGAAAATTTGATATGTATGTACAGTGGCGGAGCATGGACTAAGTGGTCAAAGTCGCATCGGCGCGGCCCCATTCCATTCGTTCCCAAAAGCAACCTAAAACTTTATCTTATACTTATATTATTACACTATGGTCTTACCAAAAATGATTGAACATCATACCTAAATTACTAATAGTGCAAAAATTATAAGCGTTACGAGAGATGGATAAAACACATTTCAAAAAAGGTTTTATTTTTATTTATACTCTCTTGAACAGTAGCTAGACTTTTTTTTGAAATCTATTAATTTGCGTTGTTACAAAAATAATGTTCTTGGGCTTTTTACTTTACAAAAATCCTCTAGTAAGGATTTTTTAATTGATTGTTGCACCTAATACTGCTTCGATTGAAATGATTTAATATAGAAAAACTTATTTCTGCGGAAACTGTACGTACAGGCATAGTCAACTTAATATGTTTGTAATTCAGATACAGAAGAGTGAGGCCAATTTTTTTTCAGGATTTTATTTAATTTATAAACTAAAAAAGATTTTAAATCAGGTAGTGCGAGGCCCCTTCAGGTGCGAGGTCATGGGCGAAGGCGCACTTTGCCCACACCTAGCTACGCCACTGTGTATGTAGTTTAAGTTCCTAGTTCAAACATAAGCTACTTTTTTTTCAAAAATCAACCCCCAAATAGCGATAATAAGAGATGAAAGTTCATCTGAAAATCTATACATATTAGTTTCATATAAAAAGATACAGTCGTTAGTGTATGGTCAATTAAAAATGACGTTTATAGTTTTCGGTAATAAAACGCCATAGAAACTACTGCTATTCTCCATGTTAACTACCCCAAAGGAAGATCAGACCGAGAAAAAAAATACAGTTTTAGAATCACGTAAATTGTTGAATAAAATAAAAATAACGCCCAACCTTAAGAAAAAAAAAACAAACAAAATTCATTCGTTACTGGTCGAGCAATCGCGTAATAAACATACAAATAGAAATAAATATACAAAAAACATGCTGAGGATTTGATAACCGCCTCTTATTTGTTGTCAGTTTAAACATTGTATTGTTATGCATAAAAAAACTCGACGCAACTAACTCGGTTCTAAGAAGATTGTTAATCAATTGGGATTTTCCTTATACTTCCACCGTCTGCGATTAGTTCAAATATAGGTGCAGAAATAATAACTTGTACGTGGATTAGAATGCAAACAGAAATATCTGCCGTGGATTTGTATTTTTTAATATACAAATAAATAACAAGTTGGAGTGTTTGTTTGTACCTAATATTCAAACAATCGCTTTTTACTACATGTATCTCAATGTATAGAAGAAAAAAAAGGATATTCACGCCCATATCCCCGTAGAGGTAGGCAGACGCACAACCAGGGCACACACGACTAGCCGAAGACACTAAGTCCCAAAATGTGACAGGTGGCAAGCCTATCGCCAACGTGCACATATCCAGAAATAGAAGAAACACAAGTACATTTACTTAATTATTTAAAAAAAAGTCAATGAAATTTTTAAAGTAATTTTTAAATCTTTAGTTGTTTTTACTTAATCGTATTATATTTGTACTTTTAATTCCGCTATACCTGATATGTTCTTCGATTCTCATTAAATTCTAATATTTTTTATCTATGGCCATTTTACTTATTTTAAAAAGCATGAAATATTGCAAGCGAACACACCGGTGACAGATCAGCGTGCGCCTGAGGCAAGGGCTGTCGTCGTTCCTCGTACTAGGCTCAGCGTATGCGCATAACGTTCAAACGTGATTCAAATGAATTATGACGATGCAAGATAAATGGGAAAGCACACTTTTAAAGACATACACGAATTACATTTGGTCTTTTATGAATAAATTACAGGGTCACAGTTTCATGAGTCGCGAAAATGCACTTTATGGAGATACCTCAATCAGACTGGAACAAATAACCATCTCGATCGTGTCAGTTTCTATCTCCTTTTAAATACTTTTTAACCACAACAAAAACAAAAACATACCTATAACACATTATCATTTTTTTACACGCGGTTTCGCCAGCGTAAAGAAATTTTAATACAACCTTTCAACCCTCATTTTTGACCCTCGAGGTAGATTTTTGAAAAAAAAAGCCTATGTTTGAGCTGCAACATTTTAACTATACGGATATCAAATTTTATCCAAATAGAACCCGTGGTTTAGCCACATCAGACAGATAGAAAGACAGACTTTCGAACTTATTTTTGTATGGTTGTACTACCTCAAGTGCCGTAACGGTAAAACTTTTGGCTTTTTGTGCATGAATGGAAGTATATTATACACTTTTTCACGTATATTATAAGAAGTTTTTTTTTGTGTAAGAGTCTAGCGAACAAGCATAAGTCTCTCCTAATGGTGAAAGTAATCTTTTATATTTAGTGGTCTATATACGCCATTGTTATAGGTGCGTCGCTGCCCTGTGGCCAGGATGTTAGACCTATTCTGCAAACCTACCGGTCCTTCTACACTCCGGAACGGAAGGTGACAGAGTCCTTACGGCGGTAAGATTAGGTAAGGCGGGGGACAAGACGGGGAAAGTTGGGTGAAAGGATTTACCTCCTTCCTCGATATGTTTTTTTGTTTTATGTTTGTTAAGCGATTACTCCGAAAAGAACCTATTTTGATGGTTAATTATTTGGAAAGGTAGGTCTAGATTCAGTGTTAAACCCATATTAATGTTATCAAAACCCAAATTCAAAGGTTGTGAGAAACCCGCTTTTTTATACAAAAACTCATAAAAATTAAAAATGTTGAATAACCCTGACAAAATCTAATAAATGAGTATGTAGATGTATATCACGTCAGCTTTAATACAAAAAAAAAGACGGGTTGCATGCCGGGAGTGCAGGTAGAAGTGAAAACGTGAATATAACGTTGTGCTTTTTGATATTTTGAAATAGTTAGAGAATAATTTTGCACGAATTGCTGTAATTATCAGTGTGCAAGTAGAATACAATAGTCTTATGCTTAATCGGACATTTTTGGGTTCGCACTGTAATCGTACAATCCGTAAAATGTACTAATGCCCCTTATTAGTACCTACCTATTAGTATTCTGTGCTAAACCACGAAACTTCAGCGCGCTACCTACTAGTACGGCCACTTGATAATTTACCTCGGCCAGTTAAAATAGTATTTATTACTTATGAAATAAAATATGATAAAATATTTAATTTTTCAAACTTATACATAATTCAATTCAATATAATAGATATGTGTATATCGATTTTCCTTCTATTATAATTTCCTTTGTTAAACTTACAACTTTTTCGAAAACAGCTACACTTCTTTACAATGTTGTAGTGTAATTTGTATTATCTGAGAAACTATGATATACCCACAAGTCGCAAACAAACTAAAAGATGTTTATCTAAACTAATATCTATTCTATCTACGAGGGTGGATCCAAAAGTTCTAAGCCCGACCAAGAATTTGAAAGAAAAGTGGGTCTAAGTTTATTTTTATTTTTCGTAATAGCCTCCATCTAGCTCAACACACTTCTTCCACCTGACCTCCAACTTGTTTATCCCCCCGAAAAAAAAAGATTCCGGAAGGTCGGCGAAATATTCGTTTACTGCGACTATCAACTCATCTTTGGTCGAAAATTTCGAGCCACCCAAGTGTTTTTTTTAAATTTGAAAATAAATCCTAATCCGACGGGGCTAAATCCGGCGAATAAGGTGGGTGGGGCTGCAATTCGTAGCCACAATCATGGATTACAGACATTGTTTCAACCGAAGTGTGAACAAGTGCATTGTCTTGATGAAACAAAACTTTCTTACGCAACATTCCCGGCCTTTTTTCTTTTATTTTTTCCCGGAGTCTTCGTAAAAGGTTACAATAATAACTAGAATTTATAGTTTGACCTTTCGGTAAATAATCTACAAAAATAATGCCCTTCGCATCCCAAAAAACAGAAGCCATGACTTTGTTAGTCGACAAAACGACCTTAGCCTTTTTCGGTGTAGGAGAGTCTAATCTTTTCCACTGTTTGGATTGCTGCTTTGGTTCAGGAGTATGGTGGTGAACCCAGCTTTCATCCATGGTAACAAATCTAGACAAAAAGTCCTCGGGATCAGTCTCAAAAAGTTCCAAACAGTCTCGCGAAATTGTGTATCGAAATCGTTTTAGTTCAGCTGAAAGTAACCTCGGGACCCAGCGAGCAGAAACCTTATGGAACCCCAACTCTTCCGTTATTATGTGTTGCACCCGGCCATAACAAATGTTTGTTATCTCAGCTATCTTACCAATGGT
>NJDC01058116.1:1527360-1538540 GCA_002245475.1 Calephelis virginiensis
TGTTAGTAGATGTTAATGTCAAGCGATACGAAAATCCCTAGGTCAGCTAGTTAATAAGTCACTAAGTAATCAAACATCCCCGAATCCCATATCCCCGAAAACGTAGGCAGAGGCACAACCAGGGCACCACTAGCCGAAGATACTAAGTCCCACATTGTGATGAAAGGCAAGCCTATAGCAAACCAGGCACATATTCAATCCCGAGCAACATTTTTTTTATTAGAAAACTGGAAAATCCAAATTTTCTTGTTATTGCCCGACCCGGAATTCGAACCCTCATGCAGTCAAGTTCAACACCTGAACCGTTAGACCACAGAGCTGATTTCGTAGCTTTCTATTTTCTATTCTATTTACATTTTCTATTCTATTCTTTGTTGGACCAAGAAGTTCTTCTTTGGATTTCATAAGAGAAAAACAGACGTATCTTTAAATTGCTAAAAATAGCCTCTACCATGGATGTTACTTGTGCATTTCTTCTTTTTCGTCATTGTTAAACCAGGAGTTAAGATCGCGTAAGCTTACTGGCTACTCGGTGGTACTAATCCGGGGCAAGTTGCTGCGTACGACTGATTGCAGGATAAGCCGGCACCGCGGACGGGGTCGTCACATGCCGATGCTGACTAAATTACTAATATCATCTATTATTATATGAGTAAGTCTGCACTGCTGGAATAATCCAGTGACCTAAATAACAAGATTACCAGCAATATGCGATGGAGTCATCACATCTTGACGCCAAGAAGAGCCAATATAATGTACTTATTTAATAACAGTCGTGTGGTCGTGACGATTGATGAAATCTCGGCGCAGTTGTCTAATAGCATGTACCGTATGGAGTGCAATCGGAGCGTACTGCGCAGTGTCCGTACTAAAGATAATCTATGTAAACACTTTGTACGAGAAGAAGAAGAAGTAAAGTACGACATTAATATCCGTACTAAATTGTAAATGAAAAAGTTCTTACGTATGTTACGTTTTCTCAGCTAAACCGCTGAGCGGATTTTGATAAAAAAAATTACTAAAGCTAGTCTGTCTGTTACGCTTTCACGGTAAGCTGCTGGACCGATTTTGATAAAATTCGATACACTTATGGTCACAGCCCCGAGATCAAGAATAGGCTATTTTTTTCATAAATTAACTCCCATTATACTTAAATAGGGAATAAAGGTTTGTATGATAATTAAGTGCAGCAACTGCAAAAGCCGAAACCAACTATTTCAATAAGTACTACGTGGTAATTTGATGATTAATTTTTTCGGAAGATAACAAATGATTCCGAAATGGTTCCACATATTATATTTCATCGACATAGCACTAAACGTTTCTTAAAATGTATGTATTATCAGAGATTAGTAAATATATATTGTCTTTGGTATTATTAAGTATAAATTATAAACTGATTGTAAAATAAAGATAAAACTGAAATGGGACCACTTCTGACATTCATCTTTCTGCAAAAACAAAAATCAGTTTATGCTATTGGCCTACTGATCGCGTAACAAGCCTACAAAAACAAAACATACAGATGAATTCAGAACCTTTTTCGCATCGGTTAAAAGTAAAAGTAGCTATTCCACACTAACGGAGTCGTAGGCAAATATTTTACAAGCAGCGACGGTGTTATTTTCATACCTATTCGAGTATAACGAAAACCCGTGTATATTGTTGCGTTTCATGAGTCGAATGCAGTCAAACTGCTACAAACAGACTACAATTTCAATATCATATTCGCAAAAATTGAGGATTTTACTCGACTTCCCTTGAATTCAGTTTCAAATAAAAATAACGACGAGCTGCACTCCGGGAATGCCGGCAGAAGTGAAAATTTGAATATTAATGTTGTGCATTTTTTAAATATTTTGGAATGGTTAGGGAATAATTTTGCACGAATTGCTTTAATTATCAGTGTGAAAATACTATCATTTATTTAGTAGAATACAATATTCATTTATTGCGCTATCGTACACAAACAAGACAACACGAACATTCGCGCAAACGCCCTGCGCCGTCTTAGAAATTTTCGATCAAGTCACGTGTCCTAACACGAGTTTTGAAGTTTTTACCCATTCCAAAAAAGTGCGCAACGCCGCTAAAGAAGTTTTCACTTCAAAAATATATTTAAAATTACCACCTATCTAATCTACCACCAACTAGTAATAACTAGACGATAAGTTTGTAGTTCCCCGTGTTTTTAGGCTCCAAATGAATATAGGCCTAGCCAAGTTATTATAACATACCTACTGTATTCAATCTTCATACATACGGGCGAAAATAAGGGACTACGGTCTAACTGACTAACGGTCACTGTACTAGCTTTTTTTTCAATTTTATAAGCAATAGGTAAGCGTTCGGCTTGAGAATGTTATTTTGGTTTAATAGGCAAAGTATTTACTACGGGAAAGAACAATTATAGACTATATTATAATGTTGTTGTTAAGAATGAATTTTTATGAAATTTGATAACCAAAAACACCACATGCATTTTTATTTACCATTTACTAAGCATTAAACGATTTTATTTTTTTTAAAACACAAAATTCAAATAGGCATATAACATTGAAAGGGCGCAGCCCTACCGCGTGTTGACGCACCACTCCGCTGTAGGTATTTATTAAAAAAACTGTGCCGAGTTATACCACTGTAAACTTTATTAATGTAGTTTAGTTCAATAAAATTAGAATTGAAAAAATTCACTTGTGACCCATCTATATAATACTAAAATCTACCACCGGATTGGGATGTTGATTGGTACTCATATAATCACGAAATTTATTGTAATACTATGTACATTGTCCTCTGAAATAATGGCTTATCCTGTCCTTATCACAGCAAGATTGTTTTCCATCCTTGTTTTGCCTGTTACATATATATACTCATGTGCACTATATCTTTATTCTTCTATAACTATATTCCTGTGAATATATATTAAAATTTTAAATTTCATTCGCATGTATTTGTAATTTCATTTCAAACAATAAATTTGTATTCATTAGGTACGCACTACCAGCTCTTAAAACTTAACCAAGTAATTTTGTGTGTCTTATCACGTTTGATACAACTTTTGGACCTTTTTTGTTTTTTTTTGTCTTTTCTTAGGGTTCCGAACCAAAAGGGTAAAAAAGGACTCTATTACTAAGCCACCGCTGTCTGTCTGTCTGTCTCCAGGCTGTAATTCTAAACCGTGATAGCTAGAAAGCTGAAATTTTCACAAATAATTTATTTCTGATATAACAATAAATTCTAAAAATAAAAAAATGTTAATTGTTTATTTCGTATTTTTTTCTCAATATTAAAAACAGTAACAGGAAGGTAAAATTTTTCACAGAATATTTACTTGTACATTACCTTTCAAAATTAATGATTAAATATTAAAGAGGGGCTCCCATACAACTAACTTGATTTTCTGTTATAGATGACAGTACGGCACCCTTCGTGCGCTAGTCCGACTAGCACTTAGTCAGTTTTTTCAATTTTTTTTTTGTCTATTTATTGTTTTATTCTATTGTTCACATAACATTACTCTATGGCACTTATCTGTGGTATTACCTGCGGTTACAATGGATAGTAAAATTTAAATTGACAGCAACAAATATTGCTACCAACGGTTCGTATGAAATGCAAAACGTATCTTCAACCTCGCATAGATTTTTTCCAATTTCCTACACTATTTAGACTTGAGAAACATAGGTTCTTTTGCTACCCTCACGACTAGACACCATATCAACCCATCGTTAATGGTGAGTTCATTATAAAAAAAAAAGTATCTTCACGCCCATATCCCCGAAGAGGTAGGCTGAGGCACAACTGGGGCACCCACGACTAGCCGAAGACACTAAGTCCCACAATGTGATAGGTGGCAAGCCTATCGCCAACCGGGCACATTTCCAATCCCGACCAACATTTTATTTCTTGTTGGCCGTCCCGGGATTCGAACCCGGGACCCCACGCAGTCAAGTCCAACACCCGGACCGTTAGACCACACAGGCGATAATATATCATTATGAAATGTCTTATTCCAACATACCCTGCCAACTTTTCTTAAGTAAAACTACTCGTAGCTTAGTACGATGACACAAAAATAGATAGATAGAAAGTGATTTTCGCCTATTTCTAGTAGGTAGTTTGCAGATGGATAGTAGATTCTGTACAACAAATGTATTTAGACACTTACCTTGTTTGGAATACCCTTGCGGGGAGATGTTGTAGAAATAGCAGTAGAAGCCCAGCGCCAATATGAACACCAGCAGCACCAAACCGCGCTTGGAGAAAGGTCGGCACCGGCAACAACGTAGCAACCTCATGGCGGCACTACAAATAAAATATAATTCATCTATTATTTTGAAATCGTAGCTTTTTTTTGTAGTAAGACTACAAACACTTAGGCACCGTAGAAGTTGTACGTGGCCAAACGACAGCGAGGCCAATTTTATAATAAACCGACTACATTTCCTACCGGAACAAGACATTGTCACTATGGCCTGAAGAATTGGTAACTCTTGGTTCCTTACAAGTTGCTATGCATTACTCTAGTAGTCTTGCTAATAATCAGCTATTTAACCTAGGCTCGCATCTTACGGGCTGTCAGTCAGGATAGATGATCTATTTTCTAAGCTACTGTGAATAGCATTGTGATAGAAAAAAATATTTTTTTTATTAGGATTTCGTCATCACAAACACACCACATTCATAGGAAAAGTTATTAAGCGTTATTTAAGCGTTATTAAGCGTTTATTAAGCCATTAGTAAGCGTTTCTGTGTTTGATATCATTATCTGCCTAAAAGGAGCGGAGATTGTTTTCATAGCATTCGAAGGCACCGCGGATTGCTCGATGATAAGAGATACACATCGCATATAGACGCCCAAAATGCTGATTCTTTTATGATTGGAATGTAAAGAACTCGTAGTGTTATAATCTCGAGCAAAAGAAGTCATGATCCGGCTACTCTAAACATAGTAAGTACTAGTAAAGTTTTAAGGCAACAGATGGCATAACATGATTTTTTGGTGTGTTATTATAATTAGTAGTTAAATGTGTTTGTGATTGTTCAGAATAATTTGGATCAATGAGTGTCCCCTGTACACATTAGCTGAACGCTTTTTTTATCTGTCGCTACATGCCTCGGCGAAGGCTCACTAAAGCTAACATTCAGCCGGAGAGCGAATGCACATTTCACAATTTGTGATATAATGTTTGGGATGACATCAAACAGTGAAAACATTTCGATTATCATATTTGAACCCTACATTAGTAATGTTGAAAACATGAGTTAAATACACATTCATATCTTCACGCCAAGTCAAATAGGGAGGCATTTATATCGTTTGCCAAAGTTTGCGATCCTTGCTTGCAGGCCGGGCTACCTGGCTTCCTCGACATTCATTACCGTTTTATAGAATCACGCCGGTTTCGGAGACCAAAGCGATTTGATCGTTGTATGCCAATCTAAGTGTCCCTTGTGGATGCACATTTTTAAACAAGCTTTGATTATATTTACATTTTGATCCTGTATTGTTTTAAACCCTTCTATTTGATACGTATATTGTAAAGGTTTTATAAAATTACTAGCTGCCTGCTCCGGCTTCGCTCGGATGGTATTTTTTTGAGCGTAAATTGAGATGTAAACTATCCTATCTTCCAAGTTGGATAAAAACTGCACGCGGTGTGCAAATTTCATTGAATCGGTTCAGTAGTTTAGGAGTCCATCGCGGACAAACAACGTGACACGTAATTTATATATATTAAGATATTAATTGATGATGTAGTGCTGAAGGAAGTGAATGAAATTGTATATCTTGTTTGTGCTTTTAGCAGGAAAGGAAGGTTTACCGCGTTTGTAGAGAGGAGAGTGAGTGCAGGAAATAGTGTGAATGGAGCGTTGGGTAAGCTATTCCAAAGCGAAGTTTTAAGTCAAAAAGCTAGACTCGCTTTGCGTAATGCTGTGCTTATTCCAACGTTATAGTATGGAAGCGAGAGTTGGGTATGTCGGTAAAAGCATGAAAGTGGGATAAAAGCCGTCGAAATGAGAGCGCTACGGAAAATCTGTGGTGTAACGCTCGCTGACCGCATTCGTAAAAGTGAGATCCGAGAAAGAGTGGGATTGAAAGAAAATGTTGGTTTTAAAATGCGAAAGGACATCCTCCCCTGTTTCGTGTTTGTATGAAAAGGGTAATGAATGTGAAGGAAGCTAGACAAGTTTGTCAGGATCGTGAGGTCTGGCACTCGATACTCTCTGCCTACCACGTAAGTGACTTGGCATGAAGATATATATGTATGTATGTATGTATGTAAAATATTAATCCGGCATTTGGTTGTAGACAATTTAGATAAACAACGATAACTCTAATTACATCTAATTTGACATTGGAACTAAAAGTCCATTCCAAATTTTGGCTCACGAGTGTACTTCCCATGATCCCATTGCCACCATGTCTCAATCTGATGATGGAATCCCAAGGAAATCAAGAATAATACTCGACTTTTGTGACGTTGATGACATTATTGAAATTGGGGTCGGTTTTTGCAGTTCCACAGCGTCTAAATTAACATAAGTATAATGCCACCAACGTATCTGTGGTTACTCATGAATCAGAATTTCATGCAAATTAGAAATCGGATATGTTTCGCTATCTTTAATGATTCGCTAGTATTTTGTTCAACAGTATCTAAAATGACATATACGATTTCGATTTCCAATTTGCATGATAGCGAGATTCAAGAGTAAGCCTGTTCTGTAGGTACAGAAGTCAAAATCGAAACTATTTCATAAAACAAAATTTTTGCTGTCAGCTTCTGAAGTAGGAGCACCGAAAATCAAATTCCCACATCTACACTTATTTACTATTTCGTTATAATAATAACAACGCTATTTTCTAAGTAAACTTCTCAATTGCATAAAAAACTTCACACTAGCGAATTATTTACTGAACGGATGAATGGGTCCACATTGTACTCGAGAAATAAAATATCTTAACGTCAACATCAAATGTGCATTAATTCAGTGGCTATACTATAACCAAGGTTTGGACTATGAAACTATTACTAGAAGTCAAAGACCTGCCATATTACCACAAAAAAGTAGACGCCCGTTTAACTAAACACTGTCTCAAACAACTGACATCCAACCAATATAATGCTAATATGACGTGGCAGCATGTCATTGGTTAAGAATGCAGTTTTAGACAGAGTTTGGGATAAAATGCGTTAAACGAAATTTCAAATAATTAATATTAAGGCAGCTGATGTCATTTCTCAACACTGCTCACTCACTCTAATGTACTGACCTCTCTTTAGTTTTGACTTTGTTAATTGACACCACAAAGCACTCAGAAAAAGAGGTCGTCAAAATCATAGATTTAGTATGTACACTAAATCTATGGTTAAAATAAAATGAGCAGTAGCAATATTTGGAAATGCCATCTGTAGGGTGACTCTTCAATCTTGATTTCATACAAATCGGACATTGGACTCCGATATGTCATTTTAAGTACTCGAACACAGGTCTAGAGGCTTATTAATATTTAGTTAGTTTCAAAAGAATTCAATAAAAAATAATTATTCATCAGTAACTAAATGTCAATTATAGTATTGTGTTGAAAAGTACATAAAATGACACATTCACTAGGTGGTAGAGTTTCGCAGCGACTCGCCCGGATTGGTACCACCGCTTTACCTATTCCTGCCGCCAAAACGTCATTACGTGTTCCAGTTTGGAGGGATAGGTAGCCGGTTAACTTACTTTTGCTCGAGCCTAACATCCCGGCCTCCGGTTGGCAACGCACCATTACCACCTATGGTGTCTCTAGGCGGCGTGAATTTCGTACCATCAGGAAATCCGTCTGCTTGTTTGCCCTCCAATATCATAAAAAAAAATCAATACCAATTTACATGCAATCGAGATATAAAAATAACCCTAGATTAGTCTTTGTCAGGAGTATAACCTGCAGTAGTATTATATAGCTTCATGGTTTTGGACGTACATTTAACATGCACACCTATATACTACTAAAATGAAATCCAATTCTAACACAAAAAATATGTATATGGAAATCGCAGTGCATACAAATATTACATTTTTAATCAGCAAACAAAACCTTCATAAAGATTTTTTAAACAATCAATAAAATAATTAGTGATCTATTAAGTGGCTATGGTACAGAAGACCATTGATGCTACGGTAGCGTGAGTGCTCGCAATTGTTTTGTTCCGCTTCCTTCTACTAAGGTAGCGAAGCCAATAATCTAACGCAAAACCTGGTCAGTAACATTTACCATCTCTTATTTACAATTTCTTTGCTGCCTTCTACCATCGGAGTAGGTAGGTATGGGGACCCCCCCATGTTTAGGAGGAGCTCTAGTAAGTAGCTTTATTAACGTCATAAATCGTAAACCGCAATTTAAATAACATTCAATCAAAGCGCGCAGGGGGCAGTTTCCCGAATACACTCACCCAAGCTGGCAGTGAGATTTTTTTTATATTATCCTTCATGGGCGAGTCTGACTCGCACATGGCTATTTTTTCCGCTCATCACGTCACGCGTGACCGGATGGACCAATTTTACTAATTCTATTTTGTTGCGTTAGTTATCGTCAGAAGAAAGTTCATATGAAGATATAAACTGGGAAAATTGAAGGGAAAATAGGAAAATCAATATTTTAATTTCTTTCATTCGTACTGTCAGTATCAATTTCAAGTGGTAGGAAGTTCGCCAAGAAGGCTAATTTCCAAACAAAAAATTGGCAAGAGTGCTGAATAATACTTTGATATATTTTTTAATGAAACAAGAAGAATTCGCTCATAGTTTGTTCGTACACATCGCATTTACCTTGACATCTACTTATCGTAATAAGATATACCCACTTTTATATTTATATCGGAGAATATGGGTTTTACTAGAGATTAAATGTATAAAATACAGGTTGCTATGCGCATGGTTGGACAAACGAAAATGGTCAAAAGGTATCATCATTTGGAAACACCACAGAGAAAAACAGACTTCATAAAAGTGTAATTTTTTTATTTAATTTTTTTATAAATTCTGCCAAAATATTTATTTATATATATTCAATACAGTAAATTATAGCCATACGAAGAAAAGTAATTTGAAATTTCTGTGTCTATGAACAAAGAATTGAAAGGAGATGGACCACTTTCAATACAAAGTTTGTCCTGGAACCAAAAAACAGTACAAAATGGTTTAAATACTATAATTAATATACACTTTTCTGTGAAACTGTCAATTCAAGGCAGATAGAAAGGTTTTTCCGTAGTAGACAGCGTCAAAGATTGACAAAATAGAAAAATAATTTAAACTTCCACAATGAGTGCAATAGTAATACTGTTTTTTTCATTATATTTAAATTATTAAGTGTCCGTAAGAAACTAATATAGAGATATTTCATAAAAAAAAGAATTGAATAATTACTGTATAAGTTTTATGCTTGGACTAAGTTTTTTTTTCTTTTTATTTTGGAAACTGTTCATGTTCTTTGTGAGGATTGAAAATTCAATAAAAAATAATAACACCCTTTAGAAAAGTCCAATTTCCCGGAAAGTGTTTCCAAATGACGCCTCCTTTCACCATTTCCGTTTGTCCAACCATGCGCTTAACACACTGGATACTGACTGGTCATCGCAGTTTTAACTTTTACCCACTTTATACCTTATCGCGCAAGATCCGATGGTTTGGCTAGCAGACCTTACTCTTATCAAAGCAGAAAATTCCCCAGCGCTTCCGTCGCAGGGTGATAGGACTATTATGAATTTTGGATAATTGAGCAAAACAGAATAAAATATCTTTACGCCTCATCCCCATAAACATAAGTAGAGGTACACCCAGGACACATTAGCCGAAGGTACTTAGTCGCAACATATCGGCAACCAGACATTTATACAATCGCTAGGGCATCGTTATTTTTTATAAGAAATAAATACATTATTTTAATTTGCGCGACCCAGGAATCTTACCCCGGGACATCATGTATTCTACGCCCATGTCGGACCAATAAACCTTAGAGGCGATCGTAACAGTTCAAGTAAGATACCAACTAACTTATCAAACCAAATATTCAGATCTTATAAGACAATGACCTAACCATGAATGAAAAGACAAGCCCGCTGAGTTTCTTGCCGGATCTTCTCAGTGTGAGACCGCGTTCCGACTAGGGATGAAACGATACAAGTAAATCCAAGTAGGTACTCGATACTTTGTAATGATTAGATTTGCACATAGATCAAGAAGCGCTAAGGCTTTGCGGTATGGCCGAAATGAGATTCTGAACAAAGCTAGCTACTCTTACTTTGTTTGTGTAGTGCACCCCAATTCATCTCTGTTGAACATTCAGCGCAAAACGCAGCTGAAAGTGATTGCTTTCAGAAAATCACTTTAAATAATTAGATTTTGGACGATATGGTTGTCAAAGGACTAAACTTCTATTTGATCCAACTATTTTTATTATTAATCCATTAAAAGCAGCAACTGTCAGTCTTCCATGCGCTTTTACAGTATTAGCTAACAGAAAAACGGAGGCTGTCATGTAGATATGCGATGACTCTATCGCCTTGTAACTTGATTGATTTGATTTAATTACTGCTCCATTAGTGCCAGTTGGTGAAACCTACCCTCACCGAATGGCACTAGTGGATACGCTTATGTAAAAGTCTCTTATTCTGATCAGAATCATAAATTTTGTCGAATATTACAGTTATTTGTCCTTGATAAAACATACATCTATAAACATCTTTTGACACTGCCTCCGAGTTTGACTGTTACGCCGATAAATCAAATTTAGAAACTCCGACTCCGGGTCTGTTGAAATAATCTCCGTTACCTACATCTCTAATGCTTTATCTCCAAATCAACCTTTAGGCTATGAAAGATACGAGTGTGTGGGTAGGTACCATACATTTTTTTTTAAAAGTGTGTGTGTGTCAGCTACGACGCACGATTGGAGTTTACTCCTTACGAACGATAATTATGATATATATCGAATAGAAAAAAGGGTAAATGAACGCATCTGTTAAAATGATAAGAGAAACAAACATATATCTGTAATTATTCGGATTATTTATATTACTTCAATAAAACGTATTACATAAAGTATGTTACAAAATAATACAGATAACAAGTCGAATGCATTTTAAATTATTCGACTAATTAATCGACTGTGGCGGAGCCGAATT
>NJDC01058117.1:0-11401 GCA_002245475.1 Calephelis virginiensis
ACGAAGTCCTCGATCCGCATCTCCTCGACCCGTCGTAGTGTTCCGTCCTCCAGACGGATCAGAGCACCACGACAAAAGTACGCAGGCGCACCGCGGTCTGGGGATGTAGGAGGTTCCTGGAATATATTTCAAAAATATATAAGTCTCCCGGTTTGTTACTTTGACCAATTCCTGCCGTCATTTCAGCGGTACCTATTTTTTATTAGAAAAATTTTTCCTTTTCCTGTCCAAAACTTTATATAAAAATCAAGATCAACTTTTAAGCTGGAATGACTAGTAAATCAGCAAAGTTATATAATTATTGAAGTAAAAACTTGTTAAGACGCATTTAGAGGTTATTGATAGACGCAAAAGTTATGAGTTCGAATCGGAGACATGTTTTAAAGTATCACAGATAAGGGAAAAAGTTTCAAAGTTTTTAATGCTCACTTATTTTGTTAGTGAGTACTCTTCATTTACGTACTCATAGCCATCCAGGGGGCTGATTATGTATCTCAGTGATCAACTCAAAATGAAAAAGTGTACATCAAAAAGCTGTCAAATGACGTCATTTTTGTTTGCTATCTCTATCGTATTTCTGTTGGTCACTTCATTTTGAGTTGGTCGCTGAGATACATAATAAGTAAGCATTAAAAACTTTCAACATTTTTTTCTTTATCTGTGATACTTTAAAACACGTCTGCTATTCGAACTAAACCTTACCGCTCTAGAACAAAAAAATATCTGACGCCTTTACAATAAAACTAAACAAAAAACCCGATTTCATTACAAAATCATGAAAAAATCACCCCAAAAACACCTAATACATTGTTATACATAACTCAAAAACCACTTGTTGAATCTTAACAAAAGTTTTAAGGGGAAATGCTGGTGACTGCTGTTCAGTGTTACAAACTTAACTTCTTTCAGATGCATGCTATCTTTTTTAAATGAAACAAAAACAAAAGAGGAAAACATTTTAGACATGTCAAATTAGTCCGAGCATATCAAATTGTGACGATTTAATCAGTTTTCCGAGTGATAGATTAAATGAAAAATGTGTACAAACTAATCTGACAGCACTAAAAGAATTTTATATGTTTTTATTACTATCGTTGAAAGAAGATACCTATAACTCAAAATTAGTTTTGTGATTACGAAACAAAATTATAACCATTATGAGAATCATAACCTACCTTTCGAATGTTAACCATCAAAATCTATACGTATTTGATAGCTAAGTAGGTAATTCCATAATAAACATATTATAGTCGAATTGATAATCCTATTAATATTATAAATGCGAAAGTTTGTAAGTATGGATGTATGGATGTTTGTTACTCTTTCACGCTCGAATGGCTGAACGGATTTGTCTGAAATTTGGAAGACAGATAGATTGTGACCTGGATTAACATATAGGCTATTTTAAATCCCGATCGCACACCGGGTTTCTGTGAAAACGCGGGCGAAGCCGCAGGTAGCAGCTAGTTCCTAATATTTGGAATCAGTTTAAATATTGTAAAGAGGATAGATATTGGAATTGCTTACTGTACCTACAGATAAGTCTGGAAATACAGGATCTTTTATTTTTTAATACCTAAAAAATTTAAGCACAACAAAAAAGTAAAAAGGCGACTTTGATTTCATAACAATTATGACATCAGGGTAAACAAAAATAAAGTATTTTTCTTGATTTCCCTGGGATTCCACTATTAGACCCAGGCTTGGATCACCAGACCAAAAAAAAATACATAAAAATATAGGAGTCGATCATATAAGCTTCTCATTTTTTGAAAGTCGTTTGAAAAAATCAGGATTGTATCTACAATTAGCATTTTTTTTAATTTATTTAAAATTCTTGCACTTTAGTGTACAGAGGTGGACTAAATGCTACATGGCATTATCTACCAGTCAACCTTACTTTATTTAAAAAGAGTATTAAATGGGGTGCAAAGAAAAAAAAACATTAACTAAACATTTTTTTTGGTTGACTGGAAGAAATTTACCGAGATAGTTGTTACTTGCTGTACTTATTTTAGCACAATATGCGGACTATTAAGGCATTAAAACTCAACGTAATGTTGGCAAGTTGTGAATAACAACTTAATATGTATCGAATAGTAGATAAAGATAAAAATAAATTGTAAAGTAGCAGTAATTAATTACATAGTAAATGGAGCAAACATCGTTGCATATTTAACTGATAGTGGACGTGGAAGTGTATGAGCGGGGTATTTTAAATGCGTAATAAACGTGTCTGTCTGTCTGTGTGTTATGCGAATGTGGGTGGTTGTGAGCAGGAGACCTACGATGACATTCCACAATCAAATCGCTCGAATATTATCAGAGGGAGGTGTTAGAAGTCTCGGAAACCGCCGTGCTTATGTAAAAAGAGTAGTGAATGCAAAAGAAATAAGGTGTAAACTCCGCAAGGGACTTTGCATGAACATATTTCCATGTTAAATTCTTGCCAATGTTTGACAAGTACACTAACTGCTCATCTGTGAAGTAAAGCTAGTGTATCTATTTTTCCCTAAGATATAATTATAATTGTTACTTGCTGGTAGATTTTAGATTTCTACGGGAAATCTCCCAGATTATTTCCACCGTTTTTCCTCTTCTATAATCTCAGTAATTGCCAATATTTCATTCTAGTTCAAAAGGGAAAATAACCAGTTCATTTTCTCAGATGTCTAGATTTCAGTTTCAAGTTGTAGTAAACGCTTGATAGGTTTGACTTTACTTTTATCTGAGTTTTCATCAGATATAAACTGTTTAGCATTCTTCCAAGCATACAATGTGTAACATAAACTTTGAATCTAGATCAATAGAGGTATTATTTATAGAAGGATGGTCTGAATTCGTACTAGAACTTCAGAATACACACACTAAACCTTTTTAAAGTTTTCAATTAGTTTGAAAGAAGCTTTTTCTCTGGTGATAAATATAACTACTTTTTTAGTAGAGATTCATATTACAAATAGCTTCTTTTTTTAGAAAGATCTCGACTGATATTTTTCGATTTAATTTATTTGATAGTGTAGCGTTAAAAGTATCTTCACGTCCGTATCCCTGAAGCGGTAGGCAGAAGTACAACCAATACACTCAAGATAAGCTGAAGGTACTTTACTTCCACAATAGGATAGGTGGCAACCTCTTCAACTAAGCACTTACTTAATACCAGACAACTTTGTTTTAATTATTAAACATTTGAAGACCTGTGTTTTTTTAGTTGCCGTTTCCAGAAATCGAACCAGAGACCGCATGACCTGATAACTCGCTAAAAAGTCTTGAGATAAGTACTTGGCAATGATATCTCTATGTCTTTCTTTTATTCCTATAACTGACATTAGTATACGTAGGTTTATATAGTTTTAGAGGCGACTAAAACGGGGTTGGGGCTGTGAGTCAACTGATCGGGGTGTCAGTTAGCTTAAAAAGCAGCCTGGGAGGTGAGGCAGCATGGTGTGACTTCATGCTTCTTTCGTTAAAGTGATGGCATCAGAAGATGGAGGCTTCTGAGCAGATGAGCCTGCGGGTAGGTGTAAGGGTGACAGCGGTGCGTTCTTCGGAGATCCCGCAGTCACCCGATACGCACAGAGGACGGTCACCGAGTGGTTTTAGCTGGTAGGAGTCTGGCATAACCCGCCACTTCCCCCGAAAGCGGCGGGTACCCATGAGTATTTCCACTCGTTAAAAAAAGGTCTATATAGTTTTCAAATCCATTCTTACCTCTCGCGGAGGTGGTTGCGGTGCAACCACAGCTTGTGGGGGTGGTTGGGGTGGCGACCTCGGCGAATGCGGCGCCGGCGCAGGAGGGACGAACCCTGACGACGGCCGGTGTCGCAGCGGAAACGCTGGTGGTTGAGGTGCCCTTGCTCGATACAAGTACGAGTAGGTGGGTTGCAGGAACGGCCCATAGGGTACGGGCGCGTAGGGTTGTGCTGGTGCTGGTAGAGCGTCCCTTCGTCTCTGCGGGTACCGCGGGTAGGGTCGTGGCGGGGGCGCTAGGAACTCGGGCGTCATCGTCGGAGACGGGTACAGGTGGCTCAGCTGCAGCTGCCCGAGCTGGACCAGCGCGTCGCCGGGGAGGCTCGCTGAGATCATTGGATGAGCTGGAAATAAAGAATATACTTATTAAAATAGGTATCGTACTTTTAACACGATTTATTTATTCTGGATTATAAATTTTTATTTTCTTATTGGTCATCAAATATTTCGGTACACATTCATGTATGTATAAACATATTAGAAGTTAAAAAGATGTATCTGTATCCAAAGAATGTTTGAGATAGTTTAAAGGGACGCTGAATACAAAATAGTTTTAAGTCGAGTTTTAAAATTTTTTTTTGTAATTCAATTTTTCAAACCGCATTTTTCTTGTAGATTTTTAAACGATTTTAAAAAGTAGGAGATTCTCAACTCGACTGTACGTTTTTTTTTAATTTTTTTGTAAGTCTGGTTCCGAAAAGCCTGCACGAATCGTGAGATTTGACACTCGTTACTCTCTGCCTCTCACGTAAGGGACTTGGCGTGAAGATATAGACGTTTGTGTTACTATAAAAATTACTTATAAGTCAATGATTAATTTTAAAATTGCTTACAGACATAGAAAACAAGTATAATGTTAATTCCTGTCCTATTGACCAATCAAATTTACTTTTCAGATATATAAATATATATAAAAAGACTTAATTCTTTAAAAAAAATCTCACGGGTATAAGTTACAGTTATATAAGATTATTAGTTTTTATACGTAAAAACCAGAATTGTTCGTTGATCACTATAATTAAAGTGTAGGTATAGACTTTTTATTTTTGTTATAGGAAGGCAAACAAGCAGACGGATTTCCTGATGGTACGAAATTCACGCCGCCGAGAGACACCAAAGAGGGTGATGGTGCGTTGCCAACCTGAGGTCCGGATGTTAGGCCTCGAGCAAAAGTAAGTTTACCGGCTAACTTACCCTCCGAACCGGAACACGTCATGACGTTATGGCGGCAGGAATAGGTAAGGCGGTGGTACCAATCCGGGCGAGTCACTGCGAAACTCTACCACCTAGTCAGATGTCACGGTGCTAGTGATGATAAGCCTATGCTCGCCTTTTACGAGCTGCCTGGCAAGAAAGGCAGATGGTCTATTCTGCAAAGGAGCCCGGACCAACACGGGGACTGATTTATTTCTTTTTACATTATTAGCTGACCCAAGAGACGCTGTCCAAACTATAAAAACTGTTTTTTAATGAACCTTGAAACAATAAGCATTACAATGAAAAAAAAAAGAATAATCGAAGTTTGTCCGTCCGATCGGCTGCAATGTAATGACCAAGGGAAACGGGGATTTGTTTTTTTTTTTTATACAAGATTGTTCAAACCGCCCATTCCCGAAGTTTGTTTTCATTTCTTAATTTATAAATTAAATACAGTATTTAATCCTGAATTATCGAAGTTTTAAATCTGATAGGGCTTAAGTAAAACATAGGAGAATATCAGAAGTGGGATGAAAAAGTGCATTTTATTATTTTAGACCGATTATACCCAAGTTCAAATAACGCGACCAAAGCGGAATTACGATTACGTAGGTAATAGATATTCTCTGAGGTCTAGTGATAGTCTAACAACGTAGCAGGAATAAATCTCCCCGTAAAATATAGACTGCCATTTAAGCGGGATTAACAATTACTTGAAAATAAAATTAGCTATCGGTAGTTTTACCCTGTTCGTTGTAAACTTGTTTCGAAATTTTTCCTAACACCAATCAACAGATATAATTATTTATTGTATGTTTTTCATAAAATTAAAGCGTATAGTTTCATATGCACTCGTCTTGACTCGACTTTTTTTAATATCTAAGCTGTAATCGATCTTCATCAGAGACAGTTAAGCACTTGAGTTTATAGTAATTGCCTCATAATGAACTCTTGTTCAATATATCTGTCACCCTTTTTTTAATCTAAGTTGTTAGATCTGCGTTTTCCGCGTAAAAGGATAAAAATCAAAGCTTACTATGGATTCGTCTCACCTCAAACACAGACATGATTAGGTAATAGGTGATACCTAATGGAATAGAAAATACGCCAGATGATTGAAAACTATGAATTAACGTTTGATAAATTACAGTTTTTAGAATTGGAACTATGCTTTGTTTATTCAATACTATTATACAGTATTAATTAAGCATCTTCACGCCCACATCCCCGAAGGGGTAGGCAGAGGCACAACCAGGGCACCCACGACTAGTCGAAGACCACTAAGTCCCACAATGTGATAGATGGCAAGCCTATCGCCAAACATTTCCAATCCCGAGCAACATTTTTTTTATTAGAAAATTCTAAAAACCCAATTTCCTTATTGTAGCCCGACCCGGGATTCGAACCCGGGACCTCATGCAGTCAAGTCCAACAACTGAACCGCTAGACCACAGAGGCGATTATTATACAATATTAATTATACTTTATTATTCAGACAGACAGACTTTAGAATTCAGACAGATTGGTTGGAGTACTTTTTAAAACACAACCTGCCGCTTACTCCGTGTCTGTGTTATTTTTTACTACTTGAACAAAGAAACCCTACCGTTTGCATGTAATAATATCCTCATATTAAGGAATTTATTCAAAATGGCTAATGTGTTGCTAGCTGCTTTGTCTTCATAACCGGATTTTACTTAATAAGGCCCTGTTTCTTTGCATTCGTACCTACGTTAGATCCTTGTGCGGGCTGCGGGACGCGGGCTGCTTTTACATAATAATAAAAAATAATTAAAACATAAGGTGATATTGGCAGTCGTAAATGAACAAAGAATTACGAAATATTATTTGAAGTAAGTGCCAAATAAAGGTATGCTGCTACGTCTTTACAGATGCGACTACAAAAATTATGTCACCTCCTATTCCTGACATCATACTGTCAGATACTGTCAATATGATTTTCCATTGCTAGAGGAGCTTGCAGCTTGGAGCTTGCAAAGGTAGCCTAAGATCCGGTTGTAATTAGGCGACGCGTCAGTAACATCTCCATCACACCAACATCAATGGTGTCTAGTGAAAGTAGTCTCTAACCACAATAATCATAAGGTCTCGTACCACAATAATCATAAGGTCTCTTACCACAATAATCATAAGGTCTCTTACCACAATAATCATAAGGTTTCTTACCACAATAATCATAAGGCCTCTTACCACAATAATCATAAGGTCTCTTACCACAATAATCATAAGGTCTCTTACCACAATAATCATAAGAAGAGCCGCTATATAGCATTATAGCATTGAAAACACAAAGCTACCATTTAATGTTCCATAGATTAATCTTTCCTACCTAATCAAACACTGCACGCACTTGTATGTAATAATATACTCATAATAAGGCCTTGTTCCTTGCATCTGTACGTTAAATCCTTGTGCGGGCTGCGTTTAATGAGATAAGAATGTAGAACAACGATGTCAACATTATAAATAGATTTAATTCGTGGATGAGTAATTCGCCGCTGTGGTCTAGCGGTCCGGGTGTTGGACTTAACTGCATGAGGTCCCGGGTTCGAATCCCGGGTCGGCCAACAAAAAGTATATTGGATTTTTCCAATTTTCTAACACATACATATCTTCACGCCAAGTCCCTTACGGGGTAGGCAGGTTCTAATTAAAAAAAATGTTGGTCGGGATTGGAAATGTGTCCGGTTGGCGATAGGCTTGCCACCTATCACATTGTGGGACTTAGTGTCTTCGGCTAGTAGTGGGTGCCTTGGTTGTACCTCTGCCTACCTCTTCGGGGACATGGGCGTGAAGATACTTTTTTTTATGAGTAATCTATATATGTATATCTATATAATAAACTAGCTGCCTGTTCCAGCTTCGCTCCGATGGTAATTTTTTTTATCATGAATTGAGATGTAAGCTATCCTATCTTTCAAGTTGGGTCAAACTGCACACGGTGTGCAAATTTAATTGAAATCGGTTAAGTAGTTTAGGAGTCCATCGCAGACAAACAACGTGACACGTAATTTATATATATTAAGATAATTCCCCATTTCGCGAGGTCATCGTATCACGCCTGAAAGAATGGACTAATTGCAAATTCTTTTTTTGTTATATTAGTTATTGTCAGAAGACGGTTCTTATAAAAAAAAACTAGGAAAAAACAATTTATTTTTACCATGCAAAACTGTTAATGTCAAACGATACGAAGTTCGCGAAGTCAGCCAGCTGAATATACAAAATACAATGAAACAGTATTTCTAATGTCTACATTTATAATGTATAATGTTATCATTGTTTACACTAAAATTGCATGAAACAAAACCACAAGAATTCCATAATTAAACAATAACATCACATGTGTCTAATGTTTCCTGTTAATTGTCACACGTTATCGGTGCTCAGAAAATCTATTTCATTGTCAGTTTTTTGTACTATTTGGTGAAATGTTATGAACTATTTGGTCATCACAATAATTCAAAATGTATTTATGTTAACCTAAATTCTTTATACAGATATTGTAATATAACACGAGGATATTTTATTATATACTTAAAAATATTATTTTATTTTGGTTGTTTATTTGATAATAAACAATTCATAGTAAGTTAAAATAATATTGTTTTTGTTTTACTATGTTTTGGTCCGGGCTCCTTTGCAGAATAGACTTTTTAGAAATTAGAATTTGCAGAAATGCCTTTCTGCCAGGCAGCGTTTAAAAGGTGAGCATAGGCTTACTGTCACTAACACCGTGACATCCTACTAGGTGGTAGAGTTCCTCAGCGAGTCGCCCGGATTGTTATCACCGCATCACCTATTCCTGCTGTCATAACGTCAGTGCTTGCCGTTGACGTGTTCTGGTTCGGAGCGTAAGGTGGCCGGTAAACTAACTTTTGCTCGATGCCTAACATCCCGGCCTCAGGTTGGCAACGCACCATTACAATTTTTGGTGTCTCTAGGCGGCGTGAATTTCTTACCATCAACAAATCCGTGTGCTTGTTTGCTTTCCAATATGTCTATGAATGTCTCTTGACTCTTACCATTAGGAGAGCCGTGTGCCGATTCATGACTTAATAGAACAAAAAAAGAATACGCGTTGCTTATGACATAAAAAAAGACGACCTACTTGAAGATGATCTTAAGCCTCTTCCGTCTTTCAAACGTTAGGGCCAAAGAGTTTTTAATACTACGTAATAAGAGGCGGGACTTCCATAAATACATAGCAAATCCGAATTTGTATAAAGTTTACTTGAAAAATTATAACCCGTATAATTTGAAAGTAAGTCTAAATGCATTCAGATATAAAGCAACTAGTGTCATATGATGTGGGCGAATAAAAAACATAGCAAACTTATTTTTTTTATTTTTGTATATGAAAGTTGCGCCAAACTGGTCAGGGCAACAGGAATAGATAAAACGATGGTACCAACCAAAGAGCCCTTGCAAAACTCTACCACTTAGGGAATGTTAATCTTAATGTGATTTTACATTTGTAGCCTTATTAAGAGCGTTAAACAAGTAGTGCGATAATCCGGAGGGTTATCAGAAAGCTCTCTTGATGTATGACGTAAAGCGTGGGTGGTTACTGAAATGTTATCATAGGTTTATTTAACGCCTGGTTGAATATACTCTTATAATACCCTACATGAAATGATTTCCTCGAAGCCAGCGTTTTTTATATCTATCTATATTTATAAAATAACACGTCCTGACTGACTGACAATACGGTCATGAAATTTGGTGAGAAGTTTCGTTATATTGAGTAGACATCTATTAAGGGCGGAGTTTTGTAAATTCCACCCCTAAGGGGTTAAAATAAGGGTCGAAAGTTTGTATGTAAGATTGTCATTTTTAAGTTAGGAACATAAAATTTTATGTTTGGGCTACTTACTAAAAATGGGTAGGTATATACATATTTAAGCGTTTCTGGAAAATCTACCCCTAGGGGCTGAAATAGAGGTTGAAAGTTTGTATGAAAATCCTTATTAATCTGGTATACAAAGAAGTCTGTAATTAAAATAATATTAACTGCCACGTGAGCAAAGCTGCGGGTAAAGCTAATATATTGATGAAAAAATATTGGGTAATAACTGGGATTATTTCGCATCAAACAAACATTACAAAATAAAGTTTCTTCACGCGCATATTCCGAAGAGCCTAGCCGATGATTAGCCGAAGACACTAGAAGAGACTAGCACAAGTCCCACAAATTGGTGGCAAGCCTATTATCACCTACCGGGCACGTATCCAATCCCAGGCGACATTATTTATATCAGAAAATTGAAAAAAACACATTTTTTTATCGCCCGACTCGGGGCTCGAACCGCCCGCCGGCCGATCCCGCCACATTAAGTCAAGTCTATCACCGGACCACTAGACCACAGAAGCGAAACCAAATATTACAAATTTCTGAAAGATTTCCAAGTCAAAATTTTGTTAAAGAAGCTAGCACATTCTTGCGTTTTATGGATTTAGTACAGAAATAGCATTAAAACGTTGATGATCTATAAAATCTAAAATAGATACAGAAACCTGAAGCTACGTCCAGCAATGCTACTAATAACCTCTAATCTCCACGTTAAACCGCGGCGTTAAAAAGTATGGAGATCGTCAGCATTGCTGCCTCTACGTGCCTTATGCGATAATTTTAAGAACAAAGACTACGTCGAACACCTGCGCAAACAATGTCATAAGAAGGGCACGATTCTTTGTGTAGGGATGCTTTATGTGTTCCAAAAAGAGATGTTCTAGATATACGACGGGAAATGTATGTATTCAGATCTATCGGAAGATAGTTCAGTTCTTATCACACTGTTTAATTAATGATAATAAAATGAAGTACAGTAAAACTGCAAAAAAAGACTCCATTTATTTCATTGAATATCCGAAAAAAGATGTTCTAGATATACGACGGGAAATGTATGTATTCAGATCTATCGGAAGATAGTTCAGTTCTTATCACACTGTTTAATTAATGATAATAAAATTAAGTACAGTAAAACTGCAAAAAAGACTCCATCTATTTCATTGAATATCGCGTCGCGATTTGGTAATTCTTTTTTCGAAAGATAGCTGATTAAGATGGTTCCGAAATGGTTCCACATAAATTCATGAAAAGGTCGTCAAGATACGTGAATAAACCATTTATGCATTATGAATTATAACTCAAAAAGCACTTGTAGGATCATGATTAAATAATATGGGACCATCTAGGAATCATGACCTATTTTTCTAAAAAATAACCATCAAACAAACCTATTGATGGAGTAATCGCGTAACGAACATACAAAAAAAAAACATACAGTTGAATTGACAGACTCCTTGTTTTGGAGTCGGTTAAAAATATAACTTTTGCTATAAGAAATATCATGTATATGTATAGATTATTTAGAGTACAAAAGAAGTGTATACGGGCGATATGTGGAGTTAATCAGTTACATTCATGCAA
>NJDC01058117.1:16205-33749 GCA_002245475.1 Calephelis virginiensis
TAACAGCTTTGTAAAATGAGTTCGGTTTCGAAGTCTAAACTTAATTCATGCTAAACAGTAAACAGATTAAAGGTTCCGTTTAAAAAGTCTAAGTCTAAACTGTCAAACAAATGATATCAACATATAAATCGTAATGTAGAATTGATGGACGTTTCGGAAACCGGCTGTTAACAATGAATCTTACACAATTCTGTACATATTACACTAGAACATTTTTAAAAAATATTTTTTTTCCTTATATCCGGTTTAAAGTCCCACAGTCGGTAATTACCTCGCTTTCCTACCCGCCAGACCGGAACTGGCGTCAGAAATAAATAAGGCGATAAGGTGGGTCCCACTCCGGAAACTCCGGACCAAATGTAAACTGATTTTTTTCTAATTAGCGTTATTTTCTTAGGTGTAAGGAATAATAGTATAGAAAGTTGTTTAGTTTAGTGTCGCCTCTGTAGTCTAGCGGTCCGGGTGTTGGACTTGACTGCATGAGGTCCCGGGTTCGAATCCCGGGTCGACCAACAAAAAGATAATTGGATTTTTCCAATTTTCTAATAAAAAAAATGTTGGACGGGATTGGAAATGTGCCCGGTTGGCGATAGGCTTGCCACCTATCACATTGTGGGACTTAGTGTCTTCGGCTAGTCGTGGGTGCCTTGGTTGTACCTCTGCCTACCTCTTCGGGGATATGGGCGTGAAGATACTAAGTTGTTTAGTCATTGACCTCAAAAGAAGTAGGTAATTGTGATGCCATCTATTCGTAAATAATACAAAAATCTACCACAGGATCTGAAGAAGGAGATCCAGTAAAAGAAACACAGCGGGCTTGTGCAAGGCATGATACTAAATATGACGTTGGTTTCTATGATATATGATTTCTATATTATTAGATTGTGGTATAAGGGTGGGTTTTGTCACCCGTCCACTCACGTCACTTTTGACTATTTGTCTTTTTGACGTTAATCGCCACTACTGGTTACCGAATACTCCGTTAACGTCAACTCAAAAATAATTTAAGGCAGTAAACCTGCAAAAAGCCGACACAAATTTCGTTACTACGTCGACAAAATAAAAACCACTTGTCGGATCTCGTTAAAAAAATATGAGATCAATTCTGAAGCATAGATATCTTTCGAAACAACCATCAAAATCCATTCGTTATTGGTCGAATTCTTCTCGTTACAAACTTGCACACTGCTTGATAACCTGCTCTTTTTTGGAATAATTTTAATAACTATATTGATAACATTTTCAAGGTTTTTACCAATGCGAGCTTACACAGCTATATACAACATATACATCTAAGGCGATTTATTAAATAATGTCTTAACGTAGGTTGTACGTCGGGTGGTAATTAAGTGAGTAATTAAGTCGGGCAATTAATGCAGTTATCAACAGCTGCATAATTGCAACTCTAGCCTTAAACCTACACGTTCGTGTAATATGTGCAATGAAAATCACTCTACAATAGAAGGCCATTAGCCAATGTTACTTATTTACTCCGTTACTAGACTGCTCGTTAATGTGGTGGTTAGGCAGTCTTGAACATGAATCTCGAATTAATTATTTTTTATTCTTTTCTACCTAATTAAATTTTAGCGGCTACGCGAAATTCGAACAAATTTGATCATTAATAGAATAATAAATAAATTATTATTGTAATTCTAGTAATACAAAAATTATGACTCCTGTTAGGTATATAAATTTTTAGAAATTGAAAATTAGATAAAAAAAATCTAACAAGGGAAATTACATTTAGTGAGTTCAGACCCATATAAAAAATCACAGGATACAGCTAGTTTTAAGTGAAATATGCTAATTATTATTTCTTCCAGTAAACATAAGGAAACATCTCGTGATCTTTCGTGAACAAACTGAGTCAGAACTCGTATCGTGACTAAGTCTTTAAAAATTCATGCTACAGCAAACAACACGCTGGAAACGTTTCTGTATACATTTTGATCTACATGGATGATACATTATTTTAAGTTCTAGCCACGTTTATACATGTTTTTACATATTTATTCTATATAAAGAACAAAATGATATGTATATTTTCGTTATATAAGTTCTAGCCACGTTTATACATGTTTTTACATGTTTATTCTATATAAAGAACAAAATGATATGTATATTTCCGTTATATAAGTTATCACTTCTAGGATTTATTTGTTTGAACCACATATTAATATAGGTATATGTTACGTAATAGTATCTAGTCAGTAGATTTACTATGTAAGTTTATACCACAAAAGTAAAAAATAAAACATATGTTTGACTTCTATAGGCTAATATTTCAAGAATTTATTTGTCTGAGCTACGAAACTATTGCGTACCTACAAAGTAGTAGATAGGTTTATGTCTTAAACTGAATATAATAATACAAAACAGGTAGTTTTTTATGTGGCGAAAAGTTGAATTTGTGGGTTAAAGAAAAAGAAGTTGTAGTGATGAAAATGTATGTGAATTTTATAAAACCATCCTTCATTACAACCCCGATAGTTATGAAGCTAAGGTTAGATTAGTTAATAATCGTTACTATTTTCGTTCTTTGATATAATAACAATAAACACCTTGGGCTTTCCTATTACTTTGTACATGAAGGTGTTAAGTTATAGTCATAGTGTGAAAACTAAAACAATACAAAATTTCATATAAACAGAATTATGAAGTTTCTTCATGCCCGTATCCTCGAAGAGAAAGGCTGACTAACACTTATTTTTTGGGGGGTCACACGAACTTTGAAAGAAGCCTATCATTTAAAAAAAATACAAAATAATTTTGCCTTGTTTCCTTTAATAGTTAATTTTAAAGAAATAGGCTTACTGTAATCTTGTGGTTAATTTTTTTTAACAATGATTGCTCTGTTACTGATTTACGGCAATATCGCACGTTGCGAGATCTTCAAGTTATCTCAAGATATACCGGCAGGCGAAACGAAAACCACAGTATAAAATGCAGTGACAACATACAGTGGTGTTACTCTTCGTCCGTCTTACGAATTTTCGATCAGGTCACGTGTCTTGACGCGTTTACCATTTTTACCTATCATAAAAAGTGAACAACGCCGTTTTCACTTTGAAATACAAACGAATTGACAACCGCTTTTATAAGTTAAAAATAAATTCGCTATAACAAATCTGAATAAAACAGACTCTCCGTTTAATAACTATAACGATATGTTTAATAACCATAGCAACAAAAACGAAACTGGATTTTATTAGGTGTGAACGTCTGCCTAGCAGGCTATTAATAGAATAAAACAATATAGGCGTAGAGGTTTCTAGAAATTATTATGTAATGGTGTTAAAATATTTATTTTCCTGTGAAATAGTAAATAAACATCCTTGGGTAAATTACAATATTGAATCTAACCCCAAAGAAAGCAAATTATACTAATACACAGAAATACTTAAATAAATTTAATGACCACACCCAGACACAAACATGCAGACATGTTTATCATCATCTTCATTCTACTCGTCGTCTTCCTTCCTCGGGGAATCTTACCCGAGCCACGCGGTGGTGTTAAGCATGTATGCTAAGTGCTAACCCTTCGACTACCGAGGTCGTCTAAATAATATTGTAATTTTTATTTTCTGGATTATTTAACTACTGCAGTTACGTGGGTCTTGTAACTGTTTAATCTAAGAGGCAAGGACTTATAACTGCCGTTGCTGTCCCGATTTGAAAAAAAAAAGCTGATGGGACCATTGGGAGTTGAAAAAAGATAATAGATGTTGAAGCTTCATGTTAAACGTTAATAACTTGAGGTGTGTGTATACTTGAATTGTTAGACGTCCATTAAATTTTTTTGCTGACAGTTTTTTACACAGTCTGGATCGACTGACGAATATGTGTATCAGCTGACTGATTTTTGCACGAAGACGATATTAGAATAGAATAACTCTTTATTGTGCACCAAAATACATAAAAAAATAAATACATTAAAGGATATATAACTATACTAGCTGACCCCGCAGACGTTGTTCTGCTATATTTTTAATGTGATTTATTTAAAAAAATTGGGGTGAGTCACCCTTATCACTTAGGGGTATGAAAAATAGATGTTAGCCGATTCTCAGACCTACCCAATATGCTTACCAAATTTCAGAGGAATCGGTCAAGCCGTTTCGGAGGAGTATGCAGACTAACATTGTGACACGAGAATTTTATATATAAGATTATTATGTTCAAATTATACTGATACGTTTATGTGTCACCAGTGTACTATTCTGTTAATTCGGTCGTGTGGAAAGAATGACAGACGAAAGATTGACAAAGCAGATATACAATGCGAATGTGGATGTAGGTATCCAGGGAGATCTAGATTGACATTGCAGGATCAAATAGCTCTGATTTTACCCGAGAATGCTAACAAGAATTTCCGAAATCGCCGCGTTTGTATGAAAAGGGGTATGAATGTGGAGGAAGCCAGGCATTCTGTAAAGATCGTGATCATTCGTGGTTTGACACTTGATACTCTCTGCTTACCTCGTAGGTACGTAGCGTGAAGGTATGCATGTATGTATGTGTGTAAACGTTTATTAGACTGTGGTTAAACTATCAAAAAAAATATCATAGAGCTAAACGTGATATGTAATGGAGGTCTGAGTTCTTGTAAATTTGGATTTTTTTATAAATACAGACTTTGTCAGTCAGTCACCTGAAATTGGTGTTAACATATGCTTGAAGTCATATTATAATTTATATTACTGACACTGATATCTTAACCGACTGTAATCGGAACGTGAAAAGAGCCGAATCGTGTTTTAATAAACGCAGACGAAACCGCGGGATACAGTTTATAAATTCAAACTACCAGTGTGTTTAAATCAAACAAAAATATTTTATTTTCATAAAAACACATACATTATTACTTTATTATGAATGTTACAAAATGTTTTTTTAATTTTTATCAAAACATAACGAGTTATAAATATAGTTCTAAAACTGTCGGTCCGTTCCACATAATGTCTGAAGTTTGTCGTAGTGTAGTCGCAGCGTAGGCGCAAGGCCGCGAGTTCGCTGTCCGACGGAAAAAAACATAATGAATGGCCGACGAAGTGTTTCATACATGCTGAACGGTTCTTACATCACGTTAGGTATGCTTCATAAAATATTCGTATTAATATTGCGCACTTGAACTGCCTTTGAAGAATGTCCACTTAGAATTTACGTGTAACTGTGCTTTTCATTGTTGAAAGCAGACAGATCTTTTGGAACAAAACAACAAAATTGTGATAATTAACTCAACGTCATAATTATTTTGTTAATATTGTCACATTTTGTAACTGTACATTTTCCTGTTAAAAGCAGACAAATCTTTTGGAACAATAGTCTAAAAATGTAGTCATTGACAAAACATTACAATAATTATTATGTTAATTTTGTTATATGTATTTTGTAACATTTTAGCGGTAATAGGCAGATCTTATGGAATAAAATTCGACAAAATCATGATTATTAAATTAACATTGCAATTATTATGTTACTTTTTGTCAAAATTCGTCAAATCGACCATGCCATTGCAATTCTGGAATTGTTGTAGTACCGACTGCTATTGTTCGATATTAGCAATAGGTGCGTAGGATGAATTTACATTGTGAAAAAGTTTAGGTACTCGAACTTTAAAAGCTAATGTAGGTACCTAATAAAAGTAGCCAGATTTTTTAGTCATTGTAACTCTGCACCTTAGGACAGTAACATAATGTATAGTCCTTACATTTACGGTCGTTGCCAATAATCTATCTAAGATAAGAGATAGATCCTTGTGGTCTAGCGGTCCGGCGTCGGTCTTGAGGTCCCGGGTCCGTTCCCCGGGCCGGGCAACAAAAGAAATATGAAATGTGTTTCAATTTCCTAATAGAAATACCGTTGATCGGTTTTGGAAATGAGTCCGGTTGGTGATAGGCTTGCATTGTGGGACTTGGTATATTCGGCTAGTCGTGGGCAAGGCTTGGAATCGGTACGAAAAGTATAGGTTCTGTACCGGTATTTAGCGGTTCTTGCCATTTCGATACCTGGATACCGGTTCCAAAGTGGGTACTGGTACTTCGTATACCGATACCGACTCGATACCGGTATCTAACAAGAACCGGTACTTATACCGAGAAAAACCGGTATCCAATTAAGGTACCCGTTAAATACAAATGCGACGTTGCCAATTTTCCTTTTAGGTATCGGTATTATTTTAATCTCTCATGAAGGAACGGAGATTCTTCGATTCATGTTCTTCGATTGAAGAAAAAATTATGAGTGGTAATATATTTTCTTGTACCGGTATTATTGAAGCAGTACCCGTATAAGAACCTTTAAACCAACAGTACCGGTACTAAGTCTGGTACCGGTACAAACAGTACAGGTAACGCCTTGGTATCAGTATTGCTTCAAGGTCATTAATACCGGTATTTCAAGACCTGGTCGTGGGTGCCCTATGCCTATTTCGCCGGGGATCTGGGCGTGAAGATAATTACTTATAAAAGTCTAGAACGCCTATCTCTATCTGTAAATAGGTTATTGGAACATGTCCAGTGCCCGGTTGGTGATAGGCTTGCCACCTATCACACTGTGGGACTTAGTAGGTATCTTTGGCCAGTCGTGGGTAGCCTTGTTGCGTCTCTGCCTACAACGCCAGGGATCTGGGCGTGAAGATACTTATCTACTTACAAAACTCTAGTAGGCCTATCTCTATCTGCAGATAGGTTGTTGGTAGCCGTTAGTCAATAACTTCCTTCAAATTTTGACTATCCAATACAAAAATGCATTAAATTCAATACCAGTAGAATAAACAGAATCAGCTTAGCTTAGATTTGTATTAGTATGGATAGCGAAATAAATATCCATTTGCGCGCTCCATCTATGCTTTTTCGCAAGCAAACATTGTCAGTAAATAATAACAGTGTATGAGGGGTCGGGGCGGGCGGTCGATAGGGCCGCCCGTAACCCACTTCCTGCGTCCGTGACCTTGCGGTCGCCATTCACGCTGCGTCTTACCACCCCCCACACAACCCCACCCGGCCCACCCGCGCGACCCGCCACGCGACTCCCTTTCATCCCAAACTTACAAATGGCTGGATTATTTGTAGACTAAATTGAGTAGATATCCGATATTACAAACACTCATTTTATTCCATTATACAATAACAATTCAGATATCATATTACTTTCAGAATCAAAACCAGAAAAAAATATTCATTTTGAATACACAAATGACATTTTTGTGTGTCGAAATTTGTATGTACTACCACCGGTTGTTAATTACAGCCTTACGATGATCCGGCGAAAGAAACTTAGCTGCCTTTTTTAATAAACTATATATACTATATAGTATATACTTACTAAAAATATCTGATACAAAACAGTACCTACAGATACAGTGTAATAATTATTAAAGTCACATAAATTATAAGTTATAAGTTACATAAAATGTAATGTCATATGTAAATTATAAGTTACATAAAAATAATTACTTATTTAAGTTACATATGATTGAAACGTAAGCGTTTTATTTTCTAAATATTCTGAGATTTAATAATAGCCTTTCTAATATGACTTGGTTCTAATACACTTTTTAAACCCTATTGTAGAAACGTATACATTGAGCCATGATAGTAATACCAGAAATTAGTAATACTGATTTTATGGAGGTGAATTTTATATACTGCCAGATTATTTTTGTTTTTCGTATTTAAATTATAAACATCACATTTTTTTAACATGTTAAAGTTCTTTTTAACGTATATTTTGCATATACGTACATATCTTCATGTAAAGTCTATTTTGGGGTACGCACAGAATATCGAGTGCAAAGTATCATAATTGTCCGTGAGTGTCCGTAGCTAGCTATTTCTTTTTATATTTTGCAAAATGTAAGTATATTTCCGATCAGGAATAAGTAGGGCTGGGGATCCCTACTTGAACATGTCAAACTTAATTTATTTAGGTATGATAAGAGAACATGTTATGCTTTGAGCTTACAAATTATTATAATTAATAACTTAATGTATGTATCTGTCAAATAGACATTTTTATTCCATTTTATCTTTACACATATTTACTATCTCAGAGATGTTAATTGTCTTTTAAAAAGTCATTCAGTGGACAATCTATGCAAAATTGTGACTAATGACAGAATGACTTCTCTGAGTACGGCCGTAAGTTACTTGTCATCGTATTGAACTTGAAACTGACTGTCGATTTTAAACAAAATAGGAAAATAGTAAGTTATTAATGTTACATAGTATCATCTTATTTTTATTATTATTATTTGGCAATTTTTCTTCTAATTTTAATTCTAATATTACATATAGTATCATCGGCTAGTCGTGGGTGCCCTGGTTGTGCCTCTGCCTACCTCTTCGGGGATGTGGGCGTGAAGATACAAAAAAAAAATGTTACAAATAGCTATATCAAATTTGTGCTGTGTATAGTGCGTAGTTATAGCAAGCTGCAATATGTATTCAAAATTGTTTAAATGTAATTATTTATTTACTGAAAATTTACTGAAAATAAATAATAGTAATAATAATAAATATCCTTGGACATGTTACACATATTGTATCTGACCACAAAGTAAGCCAATTATATGCTTGTGTGATGGGTGTCAGTCAATGATACTAATACATAGAAATATTTATTTATTTATTTATTTATTTAACACTTTATTGCACACAAAAATTAAAATACACAAAATACACGAGAAGTTAAAAATGCACAAAAGGCGAGCTTATCTCTAACTAAAGAAATTACTTCCAGCCAACCCAAAAAAAATTAAGCTGTGAAAATAAAATGGAAATATTGAGAAATATTTGTATTAATAACAGAATAAATTTAATAAACACCCAGATCCAGAGATAAGACATCTAAATGTTCATCATTAAAATGTCTGCTCCCATTGGGAATCCAACGCGAGCCTGTCGACTAACGAGGCGGTCGATATAATTATGTTTTAGGCAATATCGAATAAAGGGTGCCGGATATACTTACAGGAAATCGATGTTTGTTGTTATACGGTGTTTGAATTACATTTTTTATAGACATCCCCATATGCTCGATACGTTAATTTTTTTTATAGTATGTTTTATGTTGAATCAGTGTTCCTATTTTGGACGTTCTAGCTTATTCAAACATTGAAACCTTATCCAGACGAAACGTTAAACCGTTTCAAACGGACCAGACTGGCCGTTCGGATTATGAAGATCGTAAACAAACCATTAATCTGAAAGTTTTAAAACAAATAAAAACACAAGTTGTATTTTTAGTCAATTTTTGAACTGTGTTTTGTAAGACTAAAATTAGTTTCGTGTGTGTTGACTAGCCGCTTCCCGCGGTTTGAGTATACCTACTGCAGTTCGAAAAAGATTTTGATGTGACAATTACATCCAAAGATGATACAAAAAAAAGCTACACAAATTGACTTTAATTTTCTTACTAGTATATGATCATTACTTTAGTATACCAGTTATGTGTAAAAGCAACCAGTTGCACAAGATGCATTTATACAAAAATTCAACCAAATCAGTACAGCCCTTTAGGAGGAGTTAGGTATCAAACACACGCACAGAAGATTATGTATATTAAGGTTATTAAATGTAAATAAGTAATTGTATTTGTATGACAATTATATGACAAATTACACAAATTTGTGGTTAAAGTCCAAATTAGTCCAAGTACCTATGCGCTAGTTTTTAAAATGCTGGGTAATGATACTAATACATAATATATCTACAAATATATGAATAAGTTCAATAAAGACCCCAAAAAATGTACATATTATATGCAAAGGGTCGCCAAGGGCAAGAGGGGCGCTGCCCCCCCCCCTAGAGTTTCTACAGAACTTGATAAATATAAAGCAAATAGTTTTATGTATCTTAATTTGACTTCCTTGATCGATTATTCTAGTACTTTTACTTCTAATTTGCTACTGTTTAAACGGGAAATGAAATGCTTGTCAAAAAATCGAGGGCATTAGGCTCCCGACTTCACCTACGCATCATATTTTTCTCAATGTCTGTATCAGCGTGCCCCCCTCTAGGCCATCGGCTAGCGACTGATTATATGTATGACATTATAAATGGATATCTATCACATAAATATCTTCCCCTGTCCGTAATCGAAGCCGAGCTGGTGCGCGGCGCTCAATTAGTTCTAATGAAATGAAAATCAAAGAATTAAGTATGTAAAAAAAAATCAAGTAAAAAACTTTGAAAACTAAAGTATGTTGCTAACGGTTGTTGTTAATTTAGTCTTATTTAGTTTCCAAACTTATTTCACAGTTTTTGTGTTTTAGTGTAAGTACATTTTTATGATATTCTTTTAAAAAAACAAGTAAAAATATCAAATAACGAAATGAATTTACTGTCTGGCCTTTTGACTTGCGTAGACAAATATTCACAAATATACATCATAATATGTAAGTTACGAGTCAATTATAAATGTGCACAATAATAAAATGGTATTACATTTAGCATTTCCAAGAAGATGCCTTGTACCAGCAAACATTAAAGTTAATGCAAATTTAAAATTTATGAGAATTTCTTGAAACTTCGCACCCCTGTGACGGTGAGATACATTTATGTATATTTATTAAATCTATTCGACCTTGTGAACTTCGTACTATGTTGACATCTTGTAACATTTTGTAAAGGAAAAAATGAAGTATAGTTTTCAACATATTTCTTGCGATGTTACCAGTTTTTTTTCCATGCACCTAAACGTTTCTTGAGATAAAAAAATACTACCTACTTTTCGAGCTGTTCTCGAGTTTTGCGTTAAGCAACACATTTGGTAATACATTTTTAAACCCCGACGGAAAAAGAGGGGTATTCTAAGTTTGAGGTGCCTGTCTGAGGCATCCTAACTTTGGAACGGATAGACCGATTTCGATGCAAGTTTTTGTTTGAAATCTAACGTCATCGAGATGTCTCTTACGTTTAAAAGTATGACCTACGCACATACAAAAACAAAAACACGCACACACTCGTCAAAGTTATAAAACTTTTCTTTTTCTTCTTGGATTAAAAAACTCTACATTTTCATCAAACTAGTAGACATATTGAGGGTACATATAATATGTAAAAGCTATCTTTAGAGAAAGGCGAGACGGCATCATCTATATGAAATTGGCAAGGCCTGCAGACATGCGGATTTGATCTCTACGTATTAATTAGTCAGCTTTGAAACTACGTTCGCACCTGTTGTACGTATCTCATAACAGCTGTCACTGTGCTAAAATAATGTGGTATTTGCTCCTCCCAGTGCACTGTTTCTGTCTGCATAATTTGGGACTTAGTACCCATTCCATCTTGTATAAATGCTACGCAGACATAAAAAGCCTATTATCGCCTCTGTGGTCTAGCGGTCCGGGTGTTGGACTTGACTGCATGAGGTCCCGGGTTCGAATCCCGGGTCGGCCACCAAGAAGAAAATTGAATTTTTTTCAATTTTCTAATAAAAAAAATGTTGGTCGGGATTGGAAATGTGCCCGGTTGGCGATAGGCTTGCCACCTATCACATTGTGGGACTTAGTGTCTTCGGCTAGTCGTGGGTGCCCTGGTTGTGCCTCTGCCTACCTCTTCGGGGATATCGGCGTGAAGATACTGCAGACATAAAGACATAAAAGTGTCTTTTGTTTGCTCTTTTTGGTATTTGCTCCTTATAGACTTTGCATACAGAAAGATACTTCTTTTGCTTAATGGTTTTGGTTTGTTTAATGTAAAAGTTATAATGTTACGACAGACATAAAAATCAATCTCATTTCTTGAATATAGGAACCGGGGACTTAATGCGATCGAAGCCGCGGGTAAAAGCTAGTTCTATTTATATAGATATATCTATGGAGTTTGTAAAACGAGGCTGAATGAACCGCCCGTCCTCCGGTCACGCGACCGACGCCTATTACAGAAACTGGAATTGCAATCGTGCCTCAATTGTTGTAAAAAGGCGATGGTTGCAATGGTTGAGTTTAATTTTACAATTACCGGATAAGTAAAGTATCTTCACGCCCATATCCCCCAAAGGGGTAGGCAGAGGCAAAACTAGGGCATCCACGACTAGCCGAAGACACTAAGTCCCACACTGTGATAGGTGGCAAACCAATCGCCAACCGGGCACATACCCAATCCCGAGCATCATTTTTTTTAGTAGAAAATTGGAAAAATCCAATTTTCATTTTGTTGCCCGACCCGGGAATCGAACCCGGGACATCATGCAGTCAAGTCCAACAACTGAACCGCTAAACCACAGATTACTTATGTGGATTTTGAATTACGATTTTTAGATAAAATCTGTTTTACTCGAGAAATTCCAAAATTGACGCAATTGTCATTTAATTGGTATTTTTTTGTTATCGATTACTTGAACAATATGACTTAGCCGTAAAAGTGCAACAGATAGACAGATTTTAAAATTTATAATGTTAAGTACGGAATAATAACTAAACAGAATTTAAAAAGTGGTATATATAATTTCGCCAAATATTCTGATAGTTATAATTAAAATAAAACCTTAAACTCAAAAACCACTTCTATAATTAACGTAATTATTTTTACTTTACTAGTTTCGACGTTCACAAAAATCTACAAAACATTTTAATCCAGAGCTTCTGTTAAGGTAAAGTAAAAATGTACGGCTTGAAAAAAAATTTCTTTTTCTTTTTTTTGATGATATTGGAAGGCAAAAAAGCAGACGGATTTCCTGATGGTAAGAAATTCACGCCGCCTAGAGACACCAAAGGTGGTAATGCTGCGTTGCCAACCTGTGGCCGGGATGTTAGGCTTCGAGTCAAAATAACTTTACCGGCTACCTTACCTCCGAACCGGAACACGTCATGATGTTATGGCGGCAGGAATAGGTAAGGCGGTGATACCAATCCGGGCGAGTCGCTGCTAAACTCTACCACCTAGTCAGATGTCACAGTGTTAGTGACGGTGAGCCTATGCTCGCCTATTACGAGCTGCCTGAAGGAAGACAGGTGGCCTATTCTACAAAGGAGCCCGGACCAACACGGGGAAAACTATCTATTTGAACTTAGACGAGTACTTATAGATAATCTAACAAAGCTACTTCAACTCTAGTTTTGAAGGCTGCATACAATAAGGCAATGAGTATAAAGATACGTCAGGTTTGGAAACTTTTAAACACAGAGTGACAACAGTCACGTATAAAGCTCATTATTGAAAACACAGTTACACTAAAAGTTACGGTAAATTTAGACATAAGTTTTAGTTTCAATAGTTCGTCTGATATTTTCAAACTTAACTTTATTATGAACTACTCGTATAATGAATGAAGAATTATCTCTATAGGCATGATTTTAATCGGTACCCTTTATGGGGACTAGAAACTCTTTTTCATTTGAAAGATTGAACCCTTTATGGGTGAAAGAAATTCTTTTTCGTTTAAAAGAGCGAAGGCATTTCCGAGGTAGTCTCATTACCGCCATTGGACCTTATGATGGAATCACAGACACACACATGACATCACATGACAATTACGCTACATAATTATTAAAATAGAATCCGTTTTTTGCACTACGCATAAATTGTTCTCTAGTGTCGGTAGAGCCTGTATCGATATATTTTGAAAAAAAAAATACAAATGAATAAGAACATAATAATTACCCACCGAGTTTTATTAAATCGATCACGCAATAGGAGTGTCGAGGCAAACAATCCCGCCCACTCGCGGCGCGCTCACATTTTCTAGAGACATCAGACAACTAGATATTTACTCACTGGCCATAATGGCAAGCCGCGGATAGCAGACCGACAAGCGCCTACGCACATCACACATTGTGTGCAACATGTGTAGAGATGCAAACGAGGCAAACAAAATTGTCGATGTATTTATCAGTGTGAAATTTAATTAAGATTTAATTTAGATAATAGCAAAATAGCACACCACAATGTGATAGAATATGTTGTATTCTTAAATATCTTTATAATAACTTTTTAACACACATATTCCGCAAAGAAATAATTTTCATTTCATTTCATAGCTAAGCAGTTTAGTCATCGAAAGCTTTTATATTTCACAAAACTTGACTTGTGGTAAATTTAATTATAAGTAGAATATCTTGATCACAGATCTTGATGTTCTGCTACAGTGTTGATATCGCCAGCTCTTCAACGACCATAAACGAAGTTGAGGTCAATTATCAGATCATGATTTCAGGAGTATTTAGGTATAATAAAAAAGAACTTGTGTTTAAGTACGTTTAAAAAAAGAAGCTCTGCTCACTACTACACTAGTAAAATTAACTATAAGCTCGTAGACACTTCAGATCGATTCGATTCATTGCCTTAATGAGCTTCTGTATATTAAGTTTCTTTTCTAACGATACATTTGATATTGAAATAAAATAAATACTTAACTATCAAGGTTTTTAAATATCGATGTTTAAAAACATCACTAGCTGTTAGTGGTAACAGGCGCCATCAGTTGAGAAATCATTTAAGAAATAGCGGCTAACTCGCCTAATAGGCAAGAAATTTCCAAGAATCCTAAATAGATACTAATATCTAGAGTACACACAATATGGTACGAAAAGAAAGTTTGCGAATTTCACAATTCGGCTAAAAACACTTAGGTGTTATAAAAACATGGGTTATGCAATGTAATTAAAAAGGTCGATGTGCGAAAAACAGCTAAGTTTTGATAAAAATCTATTACGAATGTATCTCTTGACTGACTCTGCACTCCTAGTAATTTAACAAAAAACGTTTTATAATGTAACTTGTTTCGTGTAATTATTACGCTGAGATCGCAAATAAGCATATATTGCTTAGTCAGATATTTCAAATGAATTTCGTCATATATTTTGCAGGTTTCTGCATTTAATTACAACTTTGACGTTAATAATTGAATTGGTTATTTAATATTATTGGAAGTATCAAGTCGATTGATGTTTTAATATTGTGGTTGGTTTCAATCGAGTTTTACTTATTATAAAAAACAACTACATTAATGAAGGGGAACAACCAGGGCACCTACGACTAGGTGGCATTCCTATTGCCAACCGGGCAAATTTCCAATGCTGAGCAAGATTTTTTTGTTGGAAAATTAATTAATAGAAAATTGGAAAAACCCAATTATTTTTATTGCCCGACCCGGGATTTGAACCCGGGACCTCATGCAGTCAAGTCCAAAAACTGAGTTACTGAACCGCTAGACCACAGAAGTCGGTTTTAATCAACGTAGTTATTTTTATTTAATACTTTTGGGTTTATTGCTGATATAGTTAAATGTAATTAAAATGAACATCAACATAGGTGAAAATAACATTTTTAATTATTTATACGGGATACTCACGATCTCTTTTTTATTTTATTTGTCGATATTTCGGCCTAGTTGCATAGGCCGTGGTCACGACGGGACTGCGGCGGCGAGCTGTGGCCTATGCAACTAGGCCGAAATATCGACAAATAAAATAAAAAGAGATCGTGAGTATCCCGTATAAATAATTAAAAATGTTATTAATTCGCGACGATTTAAGTTTAAAATCCTAGGTGAAAATAGGTAAAAAATGCTCATAAAATAAAAAAATAATGGGCCTACCTAAATCAATTTTATATGGGACATCAAACAAAAAAGAATTACGTATATTGGTTCAGAAACCACGGAGAAATCGGTGTGCATACATAAAAAAATATACCGGCCGAATTGAGAACCTCCTCGTTTTTTTGAACTCGGATAATTATTATAATATATTACGGGCTATTCAAATGCACATCCATCATGGGCATGATGGGCATGACCAAAACCAAAAAAGAGTGTTCTGTTAGACTTACAGCCTGGTTAAAAACACTAAACTACGAAGAGACTGAATCTATCCTAAGTTCAAATGCTGTATGCGCTAATTTTCTTTAACTCTTCAGTTTAAAAAAGGTATAAATATTTTCGTTAGTTGTATAATTTTAATCTAGCTTTATAAAGTATAATTACTATTTTGTTTTAGTTCTTTTTGTTTTTTTTTGTTTTTATGTTTCTTATTCTGATCCTTTTAGATAATTGTAAAGAAAAAATCTATTGGCATATTCTAATTTGGTATCCCAAGACACAGGCTTTGCCTAGTTTTGGGACCCCTGGAAAGTCGCATAATTAATATAAAATTCACTTTTTGGTCTCATTCTTATTTGAGTTAAATATGTCTTGTTTTTAAATAAATTTATTATTATTATTATTAAAAAAAAAACCAATATCAATTGTGACCTCAAATCTTCTCTTCTTTATCTTCTTTTGAGTACCTACGATAGGTTCTTCACTTCCCTAGTGTGATTACTCAATTTGCTTTTGTGCAACTATAAACTGTACATCAATCAAAAACTTTATACCTGCCGTCATACATTTGTAAACATCTTTGTAGGGATGGACTATGTAGTAGTGAATTCAAACTTCGATTATATTCGATTGCCCGTTTTCGGGAGTCTGACCACAATATTTGTATGAGGACTAACTAATGAAATTTATCCATCTAAAGACATAAGAAGTATGGATTATTTTGAATTATGAGATTAGTTTCCTATGAAGCAGCTCTTACGAAGAGCGCCAGATTGCTTGTCATATTTGGCTGAATTTGGCGATATTTTAGCTGAATTGGTGTAGCGGTCCTGCGTTAGACTTGAGTTCTTGAGGTCCCGGGTTCAATCTCCGGATTGGGCAACAAAAATAAATAGAAAATGTGTATTTCCAATTTTCTAATAAAAATAACGTTGCCCGGGATTGGATATGTGCCCGGTAGGCGATAGGCTTGCTACCTATCACATTGTTGGACTTAGTTTCTTCGGCTAGTCGTTGGTTGGTTGGTGCCTGGGGGATATGGGGGTGAAGATACTTTTTTGGTAACACCAGTTTGATTATTGCTTCTGTAACGTCAATGCTTGTCAATTCATTAGGTTGGTAGTCTTTCGTGTTAACGTCCGTTAGTTCATGGACGAGCAAAGATTAATTTTGCTAGTTCACAATGAGTAAAACATTTTGACGAAGATAAGTATAAATTAAGATTCAGAATATCGTTAATGCATTTTAAAATGTTAATTTTTAATTATTAATTACATTTGGAACACTAATTACATTTTGAATTAATAATGGAATATTTCTTTAATCATCGAAATTTTAATTACAAATTTGAAATGTAATGAAAACTTTAATGAATAATAGATACAATTGACGATACTAATGTGAACCAATTGTATCTTACTCTTGCTTCTATGACGTCAGTTTCTGCCATTTTCTTCTTTAAGTTTGGTGTTGAAATTTACGTATTCCAACCTAGGTTTACTTTAAAAAACATGATTTCAACAGATTTTCTAAACTTATTTACCTTTCAATAACTCCGACAAAACCTATCCATAATGTAGCTAAGGACCATCTCAATAAAACGAAGTCATCAAATCTCAAATCCGTCTACTCGTTTTAGAGTTGTGATGTCACAGACAGACATACGCACACGAAGATACATACACATACATGTCATACTTATGACTACCATCTTTTTTCATCTGCAGTTAAAACATGTTTAATTTTATTAATAGGCGAATCTCATTTATTATC
>NJDC01058117.1:64900-80953 GCA_002245475.1 Calephelis virginiensis
AATTTAAATACGCTGTTTTAATACATTACTGTTTTTAGTAAAAACTGACTATTTATGAGATTTTTTATACAAATCATGTTGCATTAGACAGTATGAATGAAATAGTAGTGAAATCAATAAAAAAAATTACAAAAAAAATTCAAAAATTCATGAAATTTCCGACACAAAATTCCAACTGCATATGCATGTCTATCATGTACAGAACCCATGGTTTCGTTTTTCGGTGAGCTGTCAAAAACACGGTGTATATAAATTGAACTAAGTACAACATTTGTTTCAAAGTAATTATCAGTTAACTAGAAATTTTTATCAAGTTATGTTTACAGGGGTTGCCTAAACCCCGTAATAAAGGTAACCTTTACACTTTTCTTGATTAAGAAGCAAATTATGAACAGTAATATGACATATTATTATAAACAATTTGCTCACAAATGTGAAGAAAGTAGGTCTGTAAAATACTTATTTTGAATATTTTTAAAATTAAGAAACACTTATACTGTTTTAAGTATCAATTATAATTTACTATTTTATAAATATCCAAACGGTTTCGCTTATAACAGCATCATCAGGGCTCAAACTTAACGTCATGACGCCATAACGTCATGACGTGTTCCGGTTCGGAGGGTAAGGTAGCCTGTAAACTTACTTTTGCCCGAGGCCTAACATCCTGGCCTCAGGAAGGCAACGCACCATTACCACCTTTGGTGTCTCTAGGCGGCGTGAATTTCTTTACCATCAGAAAATCCGTCTGCTTGTTTGCCTTCCAATATCAGAACCAATACCAGAAAAAACGGTTATTATAGAATAAAACAAAAGCCACGAAGACGCTCATGTTACGGGTCGCGCAAGTTCATATTGAAAAGAATTCACACAACTGTACAACGGCATCTTATAGCAATACGTCAACATTGAGACAGTTTGATGGTATCAATGTTTCATATTACAGAATATATCACTTGGTTTTCATTCTCATGTATGTTATTCATAACATAGGATTTCTTTCACTAAAGTAAGTTTTATAGTATTGAAAGAGTTATTAGAGTTATAGTTAATCTTGATCTCATTCGCAAGAGTGAGATCAGACAGAAAATGGCATTGACAGGGTTGTTGTAAAATAAGAAAGGGCGTCCGCGTTTCATTTGGAAAGAATGGCAAATGAAAGATTGACAAAAATAGGTATGGACTATGGAGGAATTTTGGCGCCATTTAAAAAGAAGATTTATCGTAATTATTAATTTTTGTGTAAATTATAAGTAAAATTAGTTAATTTTGGTGTACATTAGTTTAATTTGGTTCAGGTAAAGTGCAAAAGTAAAATAATTATGTAGAATTTATTGTATCGTGTATTTCCTCGCTGCCGCTAAATCTCACTAAAGGAGCTTGAGTAACGAAGCCACCACTTTAATCAAGACCCTGACATGACTTTGTATATAATGACTTATGACTGAAAATGAAAGAATTTATTAATACGGAAGATATGGCAGCATGGCTAAAGGTCTTAGCCGGCCCCAGAAAGGGGCAAATTGACTTAAAAAAATTGGTATGTGGATACAATACGAACGTGTGAGTGTGATGAACATTTGATGTCTGCGTTTCTGGCTCTGGATGTTAATCAAATTTATTCTAGTATCTAAAGCATTTATATGTATTTATTTATGTCTATTGACTAACACACACAGACCACAGCATAAGCATAATTAGTTTCGTATTTTTATTTTAGCACTTACCCTGTGCTTGGGCGAAATTTTTTCTTTCTTTAAAATTTATAGAAAACATAATTAGTTTACTTAGGGGTTCGAATCAATTTGTATAAAATGTTCAGGGATATTTTTTTCAAGTTATTATTCAGGCAATACACGACAGGAAATGATTGCTCACCTCCCTTTTAAATTAATTAGATTGACACCATTTCATTATGTTGAGCAGATAAAACAAGAAAGGAACCTTATCTCATTTCCGCTCTATGTCGAATTGAAATTCAGCAAATATATCTAAAGCCTGTGATATAATTTTACGTAACGTTATCCAGATTATAGAGTTGGAAGTTGCATCTACATACACAAAAAATAATTAAAATAATCATCGCCTCTGTGATCTAGCGGTCCAGGTCTTGGAATTGACTTCATGGGGGCCCGGGACTGATTCCTGGGTCAGGCAACAATAAGAAAATGGGGTTTATCCAATTTTCTAAAAAAAATGTTGCTCGGAATTGGATATGTTCCCGGTTTGCGATAGGCTTGTCACCTATAACATTGTGGGACTTAGTGTCTTCGGCTAGTCGTGGGTGCCTTATTGTGCCTCTGCCTACCTCTGGAGATATGGACGTGAAGATACTTTCTTTAAAATAAATTTGTATTTCATTACCAACTGTAAACGAAAAGCTACAAAAATAATTAAAATGTATCGTCACGCCCATATACCGAAGAAGGAGGTAGAGGCATAACCAAGGCAGCGACGACTAGCCGAAGACACTAACCGCCTTATTAATAAACTTGGACTAAGGTAGGAGTAAAATAAAGTCTGTATCACATTGTGATAGACACTAAGTATGATAGGTACTACGTTGAACCTTAGAGTACATTACTCCGTGTTTAAATTAATAATACGATAAGAGTGATATCCAAAAATGTGTTAAGTGCCAACCAAGTACATATCCAATTCTGGTAAACTTTATTTATAGATAATTTTAATAAAAAAAAATTTGTTGACGCAGCGATCGAACGCGCGACTTCTTGATGTCAAGTCGAACGCGTCCGGCGTCCGCTAGAGCACAGACTCAAAAATGTAGAATATAACTGATAACAAAAAAAATATCCCACAAATTACACAAATTGATTCAGCTCCAAAGTAAGCACATAATATGCTTGTGTTTCGATTTTACTTCAACAATACTAATAAACAATAATACTTAAATAGAAACTGATATAAACATAATAAACATCCAAAACGGAAATACAGATATCGATTCCTGGAAACTTTGTAAGAAGTAGGCTATAACGTTTTTATCGAGAGCTCAATAAGACGAAGGATATTGAAAAAATAAAACACGATACCTCCTAATCATTTATTATAGACTGATGTTGCCCACGGCTACACCCATGTATAAAAGTTATCAAAACGTAGCTTTTGCCCAGCGTTTCCCATTTGAACGTTCACGACGCGGTAATCCTATTAATATTATAAATGCGAAAGTTTGTAAGTATGTATGTATGGATGTTTGTTACTCTTTCACGCTCGAATGGCTGAACGGATTTGTCTGAAATTTGGAAGACAGATAGATTGTGACCTGGATTAACATATAGGCAATTTTAATCCCGATCGCACACCGGGTTTCTGTGAAAACGCGGGCGAAGCCGCAGGTAGCAGCTAGTATGCCATAAATATAAAATACCAGGTTGCAGGTCGGTATCTGAATTTCATTACAAAACTAGGCAGGAATATGCCTAGTTTTGAAATGAAATTCAGATACCGACTTGTTGTTGTATAAAAATACCACGGAACTTGTAAAAAAAGCAGCAGCTAACGTTATCTTAACGTTTTGACCATGCGTATTCTTTTAAATACTGTGATCAGTTGGGATTGAAAAATAATAAGTGTTTTACGGAGGAGTAGTGTTAAAAATTACCGGGACATGGCGGAATAATGTTTGGGAAACAGTGCCTCCTAAATTCTGGAGATAATTATTCTCCTACAAATATTATAATATCCTTATATCGCTTTGCGCTGATGTAAAAAAGAATACCATTTATATCAGTTTGGATAAGATAACATAGAGGGGTGTATCACCTTTTAGAATTCAGATATATATTATATCCAGTGTTTTGAGTTAAAAATATTTTTGTGTCAATTATTTCTTCCTTTTCTTATACACATATTTAAAGATACAGATAGTTTGCAAGAGAAATTTTGTCTCATTGAAAATATTTTCGCCAAAATGTATTTTGGCAACAAAAAACATGTCTTATCTAAAAGTAGATAATGAACCACGACATGTATATGTTACAAGATTAATTATACCAACGGAAGAAATATTTAAATAATTGGCTACAAATCAAAGGATAGTAACCGACTGTTTGTAATGTATAGTGTGGTATACGCAATAGTTAATTAAATAAACGACCAGTTGTCAGATAACGGCGGCGGTTGCAAAGAAAACAAAGAGTTATCATTGCTTGTGTCACCGATAATGTTACACACATGTACGCTGTTACACCCACACTGTGAACGGAATGTATAAAGATGCACACCAACGCTCATGTTTGCTTGACATAATATTTGAAGATTAGCTTGTGTAAGTTTTGACAGATACAATTTATTTGTTTTTTTTTTTCAAATAGCATGTGATCGATTCTATAAAAATCCTAATGAGAAAGATTTTGAAAATACTTGTTTGTTATTGATATTTAAACACGTGAATGGTCTTACTTGAGCTCTCAAATTGTCTTTAAACCTTGGAAATAGGTATACGGATTGCTCAACAAATTGCTCTGTGGGGATTTATTATTTAATATATTAATATATAGAATATATATAATATATAGAAACCGATACTAGTCTTATATAAAAGTGTAATTATTTTTACAATATCAAGTAAATAGATAAGTACAATATGCGAGTAAGAATAATTAATACAGACTGCATATCGAAAGATTTTTTTATTATTTTAGAGATAACAAACAATTACACTTATAACTTATATAATGACTTCACTTCTTCTTGACTGTCAGTGTAATCAGCCCCGATGTCTACAAATTACTATTTAGCAAATTTTTTCAGAATTATAAAGTTTGAGAAAAGGTATTTACAGTCAATAGCTATGTCTATATTTTCTGCACTAGGTTTATAGTGAAAGGAAATTTTCCAATTCAGACTACAGATTAAAAAACTCAAACATATAGCTGAACTTTACACACTTGGGAAGTCATACATGTTTGTACGTCTGTAGGCACCTTTAGACACTATCACAAAGCGAACTACCGCCTACGTACTCCCTATCAAGCCTCGATAACATACCTGCACTTTTAAATGTGTATATATTTCATATACATGAATGAACACTTGCGACTGTCAATTCACTATTGTTTGTTAAAAATATGGGTTATTTTTAGAGTCAGCGTCTATAATTGTGATAGGCACGTCATACAGTGCTATTAGTTTACATGTCGTGTTTCTTTTTTTAGTTTTTGGCACTAGCGTTAGCATTCGCCATCAGTCAAGTTGAAATTTGCATCAAGTTATCCGATTTAACAAAACTATTAAAATATTCAAAATTAGTCAAAGTCAAAGAAAGTCACGTCAGGGTTTTGAGTAAAGCGGTGGCCTTATTACTCAAGCTCCTTGAGATTTGGGGGCAACGAGGAAATACATGATACACTAATTTCTTTACGATTATTTCATTTGTGTAATTTCACTAAACAAAATGCCACCAAATTTGTCTAACTTCACTTAAAATAGGCAAGAAATTCAATACTAATTATGACAAAACTACAACCATCTTTCCTGTCGATGGCGCCGAAACACCTACATGTCATCGAGTTTTATAATTGTTGCGTATCCAAGCTACTTACTTGTTGAGTATGTAACTTTCAGTAAAATATTGCAAAGCCATACACAATATACTTAAACATAGATACTTTAAATCTACTGCTATAATAATACTAGTTTTTACCAGCGACTTCGCTGGGGTCAAATTGTTATCCTCTTTCATGTTGGATTGAACTACACACGATGTGCAAATTTTATTAAAATTGGTTAAGTAGCAGGAGTCGCAGACAGACAACGTAACGCGTAATTTATACATAGTTTTATAAAGGCAAAAAAGCTTTTCAGATGGCAGATTCATAAATCAGATATACAATGCGAATGTGGGTGCTTGTTGGTAGACTAAAATTGACATGCCACGATCAAATCCCTCGGGTATTATCCGTGTGAAGTCATAACTGGCGTATTTGTATGAAATAGGAAATTAATGTAAAGGAAACTAGGCAGTGCTGCAGTGATCGTGACATTTCGCATTAAATACTCTTTGCATACCCTCTAAGGGATTTGGCCTAAGAAGGTTTTTAAGTATTAAGTCATATAACTTGACGGATTTGTATGAAAAAGTTTTTTTTGTCCTTTTTACACGTCACTGTGACATATAATTTTTGGGTGTGACAAGGTGGCTAAAAAGTATATATAGCGGGACAGGTAAATAGCTTTAATACGCAGGCAAAGATGCCGGTAACATCTAATTTATACATAAATAAATAAATGGAATTTTGATTTTGATTGACAAAATTCGAATTTAACCTCAAATTAAGCAAAATATATACTTGTCTTTGTGTGTTACGGTCGCACTCAGAGTCATTTAATCTATCATTATGATACATTTTTTTATGATACAACCTCTTGTTTTTTAAAATCGGTTAATGATATTTTAGATACAGATAACGTCTCGTTAGTCGAGTGGATAGCTCGACCACGAGGCTCGGATTTGATTCCTGTAGGGGGTAGGCATTTGTGTGATGAACATTTGGATGTCTGCCTTTCTGGGTCTGGGTATTTATTAAATTTATTCTGGTATCCATGTCAGTAGTTCTTTGTATAAGAATTGTTGAGTAGCACCCATAACACAAGCATATAATTTGTTTACTTTGGGGTTAGATTCAATTTGTGTAACTTGTCCAGGAATACAAAATTGTATAAATAAAAAAACAAAATTAATGAAATAAGTATATATTTTGGTATCATATTGAATTAATTATGTAACTTCCCGTTTCTCGTAAATGGTATTACCATTATCTCTCTAGATATTGTTACTATGTATATATAATCACAATAGCTATTACTATTTGCTGTTATAAATAGGTACATATTTGAACGTATTAGTATACCTCTTAATTATTATAATACCGGCGGGGGCGTATCATTCATTTGACATTCATCATACGAGTATATCACTATGACTATAATCAAGGAGTATAAAATAAAGAATAAAATTCACGAATATGTAAATTTATAAATTAATTGTTTTTGTTTATTTGGTATCAAGCCATTCTCTTTTTGTTAACTAGCAAATATTTTTTGCCAATAAAATAAAATTCAAATTGTGAAAACAAGAAAAGATAAAAACAAAATTTGTATTCGAATTTTATTTAATAAGTCGTAAGCTACATCGTCCATATCTTACTTCTTGTAATCTCAAATACTGGCCTTCATGGTGCTGAAATATTCAAATTTAGTATGTGTTGTGAGTCTGCTTTAATTCAAATGCTACACTTCATAATAGAGTAGTAAGTTTTTATTGAACTTTGCTTTGTGATATTAATGTTTGTCGAAAGAAACAGATTTAAATTAAACCTACTATTATTTTTTAATAAAACAACATTTAAATTGTATTTACTAGCTGTGGTAGAGTTTCGCAGCGACTCGCCCGGATTGGTACCACCGCCTTATTTATTCCTGCCGTCATAAAGTCCAATGCTTGCCGTTGACGTGTTCTGGTTTGGAGGGTAAGGTAGCCGGTAAACTTACTTTTGCTCGAGGCCTAACACCCCGGTCTCAGGTTGGCAACGCACCATTACCACCTTTATTGTCTCTAGGCGGCGTTAATTTCTTACCGTCAAGATAAACCGCCTGCTTGTTTGCCTTCCATTATCATAAAGAAAATGTTTAATTAGAACCATGCATGCCCTTAGTAATCTGGAGGCAAATACTAAAATGCGGCATGAAAGTGCCATTCAGCTCTATATATTACGTGCTCTATGACGCCAGTGCCAGGTAGTGAATAAGCGCAGATTCGCAGGAAATTTAAAATACTTTGTATAAAGTGTGCACTGGACCTTAACCACAGCATAGTGATTAAAATCTTTTTATGTCTGAGAACTCTGTCACAATATGAAGTAAAATTCGCACGCAAAAACAATGAAAAAATAACAGATTAATTTTCGCTAAAGACAAGATCAGCTTTGCTTATAATTTTGCTAAGTAACGGAACTTGCTCTTTATAATAATAATTACTTGATTGTATGAAAATTAATGCTAGATAATACTTGGTAGATGAAGTGAAACTAGGCGTTAGAATAATTCTATTATGTTATGCAGTTATTATAACTGTGTAATCAGCACAAAAGATAATTTAAAACAGTCTGACATTGTGTTGAATTCTTTGTCATTTATGGAGTTTGCGCAACAAGCGTGACGTTTTCATTTTTTAATATTAGTCTTTTATATTGGAATAAAGAAAATGTGTGTAAACATAATTACTGTCTTAATTAATGTAATGGTGTATTGTATCTTTATTTTTAATTTTCGACTTGTTTAAAATATATGTATTCCTAGTAATTCAAATTTTAAAATCTTACCTTCTGAGTGACAGAGATTCTGTTACTTTTAAAAATTTTAAATGAAAGAGTGGGAAAGTAGTTGTTGGGTTTGCGTAATAAGACAAGACATTTAATTTCGAAAAAAGCAAAGAGAACTATCGGATCTTTCGAAGAAATATTGATTAAATCGCGACATGTTAATGAAGTAATGGGAGTTGGTTTTTTGAATTTTTACCGTGATTAAATTATTAGCTCTATATTTTCTAGTTTTTGGCATTAGCGTTAGCATTTGCCATTAGTCAAGTTGAAATGTATATCAAGTTCTAACAAACTATCTAACAAAATCAAGTTAAATTGGTCAGAAATAGCTCTAACTTAGGCATAGTGAACATAAAACATTATTTGAGAAATTAGGTGACTACCATAAACCTCCTATCCATCATTATTTATTGTTAAGAAGGAAATGCATATTTAATAGTACCAGAAATTATTATTTCGTTTATTACACACATCTCTCCCGTACCTAACACGGCGATAACTTGACCTCTAAACACTATACATGCTATAGGTACGTCGCCGTCCTATGACCGAGGTGTTAGTGTAGCAGTTACCTTACCCTCGCTATGGAATTTCAAATAAAATACTTCTATAGGTAGTTAGACTCTACGTGAGTATTAAACCAAGCGCATTAGGTCGAAGTTTATCAATACAGATACTGCGGTTTGTACGGCATGTAATTTTCCTCCCTGTGCTAATTCTGAACATTAATTACTATTGAGAGTAGATGATAAGAGTGAACATTGTCACATTACTAGAAATGTATGATAGATTTAGAAACCACACAAGCTGAGATACATCACTAAATGTTGCCCCTAGCTATGCGTGTTGAATTTATTAAGCTCTCCCTCCGGAATCCGTTTAGGAATCGGGTTAATAAATTTAATAAAAAAAAAGCTCAGTCAATTATTATTTGCTTTTTGTAAATAAATAAATAAATAATAATAATTACTCTTGGACATGTTCCATAAATTGAATGTAACCCTAAACTAAGCAAATTATAAGCTTGTGTTATGGGTGTTAGATAACGATTCTGATACATAGAAATACTCAAATAGATACAAGAATAAATTTAATAAACACCCAGACCCGGAAATGCAGACATCTAAATGTTCATCACACAAATGCACCCGTCGGGAATCGAACCCGAGCCTCGTGGTTGGTCGGCGTAGTTAGGCGTGTACGCTAGCCACTCGACCAACCTATGTCACTCTCCACCTAAAAACTATATCTATTTTTATATTTATAGTATTAGTATGAACTATTAATGTACTGTTTGTCATCGGACTAGGTAGGTATATATTACCAGCATTATATAGAATACATATTAATAGATAGATAGAGATTGAGAGAGAAAAAGAAATGCGTAGTCAAGTTGGCAAAACGATGCGCATATAGGTATCTAGGTAATGTAGTTTTATTTGAACAGGCCTAGTTTTATTAAAAGAGAAAGAAGGTTGTAGTTTTTTTTATGAATAGAACATTAAATGTTTTTTTTAATTCTTAATGTCAGAGGTCATTCCTCACCTAACAATTTTAATTTACTTGATAAATGCTATTCAAGAAACTTTATAATACCTATCTACATAGAGCAGTAAATATTACCATTACTTTTAATATTTTGTTTATCAAAGTGATAATTCTAGTGAGAGTCAATGGTCTCTTTTGGAAATATGTCATTACTACTACTAATACTATTACCTACTTCAAAAAGTATTACTATATTTACAACGTTTAGAAGTTATAATTCCAATTGAAAAGTGTTTATACTAAGATAGAGTTTGGAATAAAATAATGTCGAGTTTTAAATATACAGTTTCTTTAACATACGTTCCAGTTTCATTAATTTCAAAATTAGGTTTTCCAAATTTTGCATAATGTATCATTTTTAAAGAACATTTTAATAACATCCAAAAATATCAAATTAGTTTTAGCTATAAGTGGAAAGTGTTATTATTTTAAGTTTAGAATGAACAAAATCAGAAGGACGTACTGAAGGTCAAACGATTCTAAAACCGGTTTCTTAAAAAATATTTTCAGTTAACATTCATATTTCTGCATAGTTTAAACATATCATAATACATAGCATCTCGAAAAACAATAAACGATATTCATATAATATGCTAATTAAGTATTGTGCCACTTTTTATATGATTCACAAATTATTTTATATTCAAGGTCCTACATAACGTGTACCTGAGTTCATTCAATGACAGTGACGTTCGAAGTATTGTAATCAGTTATTATGTCGACCTTAGAACACGGCAAGGTACAGGCAGGTAGAGCGCACGAAATGTAGAGCGACGGGCGGCTCGCCGGGCGCCAGGCGATGTTGTCGTCGGCTGACACGCTCAGAAACAACCTAAATAAAGCAGGCCAGCAGGGAGTAGCCGTCTCGGCGGAGTACGGACGGAACGCGGCGCACACACGTACACGCTACCACACACACACATCAACACCCAGACGAAAATAAAATCCACTCGTATGCGCCATGCAAATAGGAAGCCCACTGGGCATTATAGCATAAAAGACCGAATGAACGTGGTTTCCTTACGTTTCGTGGCACTGTCGATAGACGGTCACGGGCGCAGCATCTCAAAGCCGCGGGTCACAACCGTTCGGACGGAGATCTCATCCGAAGGCGCCGATCGCCTCTCCGAACTGGTTTCGTAGGCGCGTTCGGATTCCAATGGAAAAGTACACGAACAAAATGTCCACGAACATTCGGCACTCGCGTAACACGTTATTTCACTGCGGTCACTCGGCAGGAAAATCAACGGGCGGAGATTAGCATGAATGATATCATAGACGTTTCAAGGGAAACGTAACACGAACGATGCGACGTCGGCGCGGGTCGCAGCGCGACTGGCAGCGGCACTACGCGAAGCTCCGTGCGTAGTGAGTGGCCGTGAGGCGCGGGGACGAGGAAACCCGGTGCGAGTACGGTGCGCCCGCCGCGACCCACGCGAGGGGGGTCCGGGGTGCGGGGTGGGGGGCGCGGATTAATCACGTAGTAAGTATGCCCCCCGGGGCCACGTCGCCCGCGCCCCGTACATAGAACCTGCGCCAGCCCGACACACGAATAAATAGTAAGTGCAACTAACACTCGTCGTGCCAGACTGAAACCGGACACTTATCGCAGCTAAATGAATTCCTGCGTGAGCGTTGCCACCGAATGTTGGCTCCATAGCCGTCGGCGGCCACGAGGCGCCGTACTCTCATGATGCAACCGGAATACTTTTAAGAAAGTTATCAATCAGCTAAAAGTGTTCATTCTCTACATTCATATTTATGTAATCAATTCTGTCGATCACTTTAATGGCAGCTACTTTGTAAATGTTTGTTACATACTTACATGAGATAGTTTTCGATGATGTTAATAACACAATGAGAATCATTTTTTAATCACAGTTTTAGATATAGATAGATATGTAGAGTCGATTGACGTCACTAATTTTGAAGTTATTTTTGTAAACTCTACATAAATAAGTCCATATTAACAAAACTTTCTGTTGGAGTAACTGAGAGATCTTTAAATATTGTACGGCTCTCAAATTTTAAAGTAGAGTCAACACAAATAATAATTACATAAGAAAGAAATGTAAGAAATATGTATTTTTCTTTTTTGTATTAGGTGATCAATTCTGCTGAAAAGATTCTGGAAAGTTTTTTTTTTATGTAACCAGACAAAAATATTCGTGTTTTTTTCTTGACGTGAGCAGAATGATATGCAACAATGAAAACCTAATTTAAACGACGATTATATAAAAAGTCTGTAGATTCCTAATTGTTAGTAAAACTTTAAAACCGTCAGACTTATTATGCGATATGCTGGGAATGGTCAGTGTAATTTTTACGATTATTAAAGTATATGTTATCGATTCTGTTAAGTTTTATTAAAGCCACTGTTAAGTCCATGTTTAAGACTACGATGCCTTATATTGTGAACTAAAAATATTAGGATCCCTATAAAAAATCTTTGTTTATAACTTGATGTCAAGGTAGGTAGAGTCGGTAATTCTTTATAAACATTGGCTGTTTTTACAATAAACAAAGACTAAAGTAAGAGTAAAGTTAAGTTAATAGTACAGTTGTATTACAGAGTATCACAGTGTTATAAAGCTTATAATGCCAGTTTAATACTTGGAGTACTTCTTTTTAAGTCTAAGTTTATTGATAAGACTGTTGTATTGATTTTATAAGTACTTAGTAGGAAAACAATTATCATTATGTAAATAATTTTAGAATCTCTGGTAGAGCTTAAAATCAGGGCTTCAAAAACTTTTAATTTACATTTTCATACTAGAAATCTCTACATTTCTTTAATAATTATGTAATGATTGTTATGAAGCACATAATTTCAAAATATATTATTTTAAAACATCACACATCTTTGTACTGAGATGTAGAGTTGCTGTCAGTTTAGTAGCCAAGGCAATTTGAGCTAAGTTTGTTTGTAAATCGGTCTTAAATAAATTGTACAAATTATAACATTTGGTTTTAAAATTAATTACAACAAGTCGCAGTGGTTGTGTCCTCAAATACTAGAACTCTTATGTCCTTACTAATAAAATAAGATAATAAGTAATAAGGTATATATTGAAAGCTTTTGACATTACATTTATTCATGTTTACAATAAAATATCATCAGTTCAGGTTTTGTTACATTCAAATAAAAAAAAATTACTGATTCTGAAATAATGTGTTTATTGAAATATAAAATACGTCTTCTTATTGCGAAGCTGGCAAATAGGTTCAGTAACATTTCCACTAAAAAAAGAACGTTATAACATACCTTTACACCTACCAAATTTCATTAAGAACAAAGACACAACTGCCACCCCATCTGAATACAGAGACATTCACTCGTTTCGCTGGCTCAGTCAATTATTATTTGCTTTTTGTAAATAAATAAATAATAATAATTACTCTTGGACAAGTTTCATAAATTTAATGTAACCCAAAAGTAAGCAAATTATATGCTTGTGTTATGGGTGTTAGTCAACGATTCTAATACATAGAAATACTTAAATAGATACCAGAATAAATTTAAGAAACACCCAGACGCGGAAATGCAGAGCTCTGAATGTTCATCACACAAAGGCATGCTCCGGTTGGGAACAGAACCCGAGGCTCGCGATTGGTCTGTATAGTGGGCATGGTATAGCGTAACTGTATAGGCGCGTACGCTAGCCACTCGACCAACAACGCGGTCATTATCTTGTTTATATATTTTGAACAATATTAGTACAAAATCGACCTAATTAAACAGTGCTGTTGGTATGATTAAGTAAATTATTTTTATACAAAAACAAAGAAAAAAAAATTTGATAAATATTACGCTATTACTTTCTCACTACGTGTAATAATGTTTAAATTTAAATTGTTTTATTTTGAACAATATTAGTACAAAATCGACCTAATTAAACAGTGCTGTTGGTATGATTAAGTAAATTATTTTTGTACAAAAACAAACAAAGAAAAAAATATTTGGATAAATATTACGCTATTACTTTCTCACTACGTGTAATAATGTTTAAATTTAAATTGTTTTATTTTGGATCAAGAGATAATTTGTAATTTAAATTATGTAACTGCATTTGATTTTATATTAATTCATACTAATATTATAAAAGTTTTAATATTATAAAGCCTGTATACCTGTCTGTTGCTCTTTCATAGATAAGCCACTGAAATGATTTTGAGTGAATTTAATAGTTAAAAGTCTGAGTTCATACATAGTCTACCTTTTTTTAAAAATTCACCCCTTAACGACTGTAATACGGACGAAAGTTTATATGAAAACCGTCACTATTCTGACGAAGTTGCGGGCAAACAAGTGGAAAACATTTTGTTATCGATAAAATCATTAGTCTATTTTATTGATCGATTCAAGGTAGATGTATTCTTAAATGACTTAAAATAGATGCAGTGAATGTTCCATCACATACTGGAGAATGCAGGTGACTTGGTTTCGTCAACTGGTTTTCGACTCACATTAAGTTACGCTTTGCATATTTGCATGTAATTTAAAGTCAAATCTTTCTCTCCCTCGTTTGATACACATCGATAACAGTATTTTGACATCCTTAAGTATCTTCACGCCCATATCCCCGAAGAGGCAGGCAGAGGTACAACAAAGGCACCCACGACTAGCCGAAGACACTAAGTCCCACAATGTGATAGGTGGCAAGCCTATCGCCAACCAGGTACATTTCCAATCCCGACCAACATTTTTTTTAATTAGAAAATAGGAAAAATCCAATTTTCTTTTTGTTGGCCGACCCGGGATTCGAACCCAGAATCTCATGCAGTCAAGTCCAACACCCGGACCGCTAGACCACAGAGGCGAAACTTAACTGTAGCTTTGCATCTTAATTTGGTTTCTGCATTCATTAACGTGTTTTATTCTGAGTTAACGATATATGTAGCATTGAATCCCCATTTCGCCTGATCATTGCAACACGTCTGCATGGATGGACCAATTTTGTTGTGTTGTTTATTGTAATGGGAAGGTTTTGATAAAGAAAAAACCATGAAAGTTGTAAGGGAAATAGGAAAAACAATGTCTTAATTTATACTTACTATTGGTAGCCGTTGGTATATATATACTAGCTGACCCCGCAGACGTTGTTCTGCTATATTTTTAATGTGATTTATTTAAAAAAATTGGGGTGAGTCACCCTTATCACTTAGGGGTATGAAAAATAGATGTTAGCCGATTCTCAGACCTACCCAATATGCTTACCAAATTTCAGAGGAATCGGTCAAGCCGTTTCGGAGGAGTATGCAGACTAACATTGTGACACGAGAATTTTATATATAAGAAGATATATATAATACCGTAGCTAATAACATTAAATGTCGTTTCTTTTTTTTACAGGTATGTAAAGATTTCTTGATAAAAAAAATATTTCATATAAAATTGTAAATTCTGTTGTTTCAGTAAAATAACTGTAATAAATCTTTTTTTTACAGAGAAACTCAATTGTGTTTTATTGACGGTGTCGAATAAGTCGCAACATAAGATTTTAAACTTAAATCGTCGCGAATTAATAACATTTTTAATTATTTATACGGGATACTCACGATCTCTTTATCGACAAATAAAATAAAAAGAGATCGTGAGTATCCCGTATAAATAATTAAAAAGTCGCAACATATTATAAAAAAAACCTTATATTTATACTTACTATAGGTATGTCAAGCGAGAATTAAAAATAAAATTTAGAATAAAATGTGTAATAAGTGCAAGAAGCCAGTTTAATATGTGTTTATAAGTGAGGACCTGTAGTTGGCTTACTGTTTTTTTTCTGTTACCATTTTAATTGTATAAGTTGCTGTTGGTCTTCCATCCTATTAATATTATAAATGCGAAAGTTTGTATGGATGTTTGTTACTCTTTCACGCTCGAATGGCTGAACGGATTTGTCTGAAATTTGGAAGAGAGATAGATTGTGACCTGGATTAACATATAGGCTATTTTAAATCCCGATCGCACACCGGGTTTCTGTGAAAACGCGGGCGAAGCCGCAGGTAGCAGCTAGTGTGAAATAAATAAATAAATTATCTAAATACTAATTTACTCATTTTCGACGCACTTATTTTTAGAACAGATAAGATTTATTATTTTTTAACGCTTTTGATAGCCGTCTGGTTCAGGAGTAAAATAGGTGATTTACCTCTATGT
>NJDC01058117.1:89373-112825 GCA_002245475.1 Calephelis virginiensis
CTTAAATACTTGAAACTACACAACAAAGAGATATTGATGTTTTTTTGAATAGATAGAGCGATTCACAAGAAAGGTTTATATGAATAAAAATAAATTACGTAATAAAAGTTAAAAGATTGGGCTGCTAGTATAGTATATTTCAAAGCCACTTATCTTACTTTAGTTGTGGTAAGCCGTTTATCATGTAATAGTTGAAGGAAAATAGTCGTAGGATTTATTCAAAGTAAATTAAGGATATTTAATTACGCGGGCGAAGCTTAAGGCAACTGCTATCCTCGGGAAGTGTGTCTGTGTGTTTGTCTTTCCATTTAAAGGTAGGGGCAACTGAAACCTCAAAACAGCAAGACAAATTACAACAAATTTTTAATTTTAACTAAAGAAATAAGTTTTTATGACAACATTTTTTTATCTGTGCATTCGATCTAGAAAAATCATTTCACATCACGAAGAACCAATAATGTCAACTCTCGAATAATTAAAATATAAACCGTATTCAAGAACTTTCAAGAGTTGTTTTCAGGCTGTATATTAGAACACTAAAAGAAAGAATCTATACAATTTAGCCTGCTATTTTTCTATTGCGAACGTGTTTATTTCTTAATACATATAGGTAGGTTTAGAGGATTCTCTGTGGTCTGTTGGTCCAGTGTAGGTATAAACTGCATGATATCTTGGATTCGATTTCCAGGACGACCACGGGCCAACCCATAAAATGACTTTTTTCAATTTCTATGACATGGACAATGTTGCCTGGGATTGAATGGGAGTAAGGTTAGGTAGCCAATAAATTGGCATTCTCCTTCTTATTAATAAACATTGAATAAAGCACTCAAATGTTTGACTAATATTATGATCTTGATTACTCTGAGTTACAAACTATACCATCGACTTAACTTTACTCTTAATTTAGTCTATGTCTGTCAATAAGATCATGTAGATTTAATATCCTGATCACAGAAAAACGATACACATACATATGTGTATGATATCTGTGTCTACGGTTGTCTTTATTCTCAAGATAACTTCAATCCATCTCTCTCATAACACTTAAAAAATAAAAATATTTAATTAAATTAAATTCAACATACAAAAACCTCCTCGTGGCATCTTCACCCCCGTCTCCACGAAGATTTAGGCAGCGGCACAACCAGGTTACCCACGACTAGACAAAGACACTAGTTCTACAATATGACAGATGGCAAGCATATCACCAATCGGGCTGATATTTAATCGCGAGCAACTTTTTAGTAGAAAGTTATAAAAACTCATTTTTGCCGCCCGACCCGGGGATTGAACCTTATAAATTTTTCGTCACCGGAGCGCTAAACCACAATGGTAATTCCTTTGATTAATATCAAATGGACGTGCAGTTGGAAGATACGAAACCTTACCTAGCCGGGTAAAAATAGGTTGAAAGTTAGACATTTCAGAACACAAAGGGGCTATCAATGGTTCAGCGGTGGGAGCGTGTCTCGCGTGGGCTGGTAACCACCAGAGCGTGCCGACAGGTGCGTATCTCCACGCTTCAAATGGTACACCGCGTCGCTTTTGTCTTTAAATATTACCTTTGGAAATGCACTTTGTGTATCAGGGTTTTAAATTGCGCATAACTTTGTCATGGGCCAGCAGTTTGGGGACGTTTGTACGGTTTTGGCAGTATATTATAGTTTAGTATTGTAGTCTATCGCCTCTGTGGTCTAGCGGTTCACTTGACTGCTTGAGGTCTTGGTTCGAATCCCGGGTCGAGCAACAAAAAGAAAATTGGATTTTTCCAATTTTCTAATAAAAAAAACGTTGCTCGGGATTGGAAATGTGCCCGGTTGGCGGTAGGCTTGCCACCTATCACAGTGCGGGATTTAGTGTCTTCGGCTAGTCGTGGGTGCCCTGGTTATGCCTCTGCCTACCGCTTTGGTGATATGGGCGTGAAGATACTTTTTTTTGTTGTAGTTTAGGTATGCATAAAGGTCACATTTAAAAGTGGCTCTTGGTGGTAGGACCTTACATCATTTGTGTCTATAGGCCATGATTGTCTCTTACTATCAAAATTGGTGAATCGCGATTTGTTGCTAATCGGAAATTGTTATCGGATATGTCACTTGAGGTAGTCTTAGGCTGAGCGCACATTGTAGTCACAATTTTAAGATAAACGATACACTGTTGTGTTAATAATGTGCGCGCCGGCATAAATACAATAGAGAAGCCGTCTATCGTTACTCAAAAATATCGATATTGTGGGTTTTGGATACATTTATCTATAAGTTTTGTTTGAAGTGTGCGCGTCATTAGTATTGAAACCACTTCGGAATAAACTTTTATATTGAATAAAGAATTCAATTACCATGAATGAAAAGGACATATATAAATAGATAGTACATTCTACTCCTTTTTTAAAGGCTTTTAAAAAATACCACTTCGTGATTTAATTTTGAAACTATTTTTTTGAAAGGAAAGTCTTGACGCCGTGGTTGTTTTACATAAATGCTATCAAGATCCATATTGTGCTTATCATAGGTGATGTTGAGGTACATGACATTTCCGCAGTATTACGTGTAACTCACAAACTACTTGCTGGATCTTATCCCTTATATGGCACCACCTGGGGATCCTAACGTACCTTTTGAAATAAGAACCACCAAAAACTCTTCCTAATTGGTCGAAAAAACATCCAAAAAACGTACAGACGAATTGAGAACCTTTTTGTAATCGGTCAAAAAATAGTTGTCATCTGAATACAGACGGGATATGATTGAGATGAGATTTTATGAAATTAAATTGAAATTAATTTTGTGAATATTTTTTTAGTTTTAATTCCATTTAGGGACAGCATCCTATTAATTCCTTTTTCTTAATCTTTAAATAAAAAGTCGTGTTAGTGACACTATTTATAACTTTAGAACGGCTGAACCTATTAAGCTGAAAATTGATGCTTAGAACCAGGAGAAGAACGTAGATTTTTTACCCTGTTTGACTCCGAATAAATTAGGAAAAAGAGCATTTTATTTTTTTCAAACAAGGGTGGAACGAAGTTTGCCGGAACAGCTAGTTATTGTATAATAATAGTGAAGAGTTTTACAGAATATGTTTATCGATTAAGTTTCACCTTTATGCGTCCTAATATTTTCGAAATATAGTGATTGTGGCGTAAAGTTATGAAGCTGGTTATGGATATTAATAAGTGCTATGATTTAAATATTAAAATATATAATTTTCTTATGATATTGGAAGGCAAACAAGCAGACGGATTTCCTGATGGTAGGAAATTCATGCCGCCTAGAGACACCAAAGGTGGTAATGGTGCGTTGCCAACCTCTGAGGCCGGGATGTTAGGCCTCGAGCAAAAGTAAGTTTACCGGCTACCTTACCCTCCGAACCGGAACACGTCATGACGCCATGACGGCAGGAATAGGTAAGGTAAGGTAATATAAATATTTCATATGTAAATATATCAATTAAATATTTGCACAAAAAAATGTGATAGAGTATCTTGGTATGCTTAAATATCTTTGTAACTTCTTCGTAACACAAATATTCAAGAGCGTAGCTAGGATTTTGTATAGGTCGGGACCAGACAAAGAAAATCCTATACTACCTACATTGTTATAAAAATGGTTTTGTCGTATGAATAGCACTCATGTACCTAATAAAGGTGAGATGATAGTCAAAATATAATAACAAGGAATATATTTTACACTTAAACATATATAACACCGTTCTTGAAATATTTTTGTACTTTTCTTTTTTCATTTTTTTTTTGACTTTCTTGTCCACGCTTAACATTCATGGCTGGTTTTGATGGTTTTCATTTGCAGTTCTATCTACGTGGACGCTCGCCTAGAAGGGGCCAGCTGCTCCCTCTGCTCGTAACTCGCTATGGCTATCCACATATATCGTAAATAATAAATAAATTTCATTTAAGGTTGAACTGACATGTCGAATCTACAAGGTTCTGTTTTTATGACATTTGGCTATACAGGGTAACTTTGAAAGGACCGGCCAAATTTTAATATAGTGTTAATACGAGTATTGTTGTCTAACTGTAAATACTTACTTTTATAGCCCGCAAAAACACTTCACTTGTTGTCAGGCTATGTCGTATCTAGTATGAGTCATGACGTCACCAGCCTACGAATGCCATTGCGATCGGGGGAACCAGTTTTATGCTTTGTTCACGTTTTCATCATGCACTTTCTCGTCAGATAAAATTTCTAACTAGACTTTTTTTAATTTTCAGTTTTTTTATGACTCAAAAGTGTTATCGATTCCAAAACATTTCTCAAAATTTGATTAGTGCTTTAGATTTAACCCTGTAGAACTCTAAATGGCAATATTATTTGGCAGCCTCTTAATGTATTTTTGTATAAAATAATTTATTCACAACTCGATCATCGTTATCTTAACCTAAAAAATAATTAACCTAATCTGATAAATCCTAAAAAAATATGGATTTTAGCGGAATGCAATCTTAAGGTCGTTGTAGATCTTACTTTGATAAGTTTCTTTGAATTACTGATACATATGTGTATTGTTATGACTTGTCTATGAACGTTATCATTAATTATTACGTGAATTAGCTATGACAACTGTTATGTTGTAAATGTTTTTAGATTAATATTCCTGTGAACTACTGGTCCGGCGTTAGACTTTAATTCTTGAGATCCCGGGTTCGACCCCAGGTGAGGCAGCAAAAAAAATTATATTTTTAATTTTGAATAAAGAAAACGTAGCCCGGGGTTGGATATGCACCCGGTTGGCGATAAGCTTGCGTCCTATCACATTTTGGGACTTGGTGTCTTTGGCTAATCGTGGGTGGGTGTTTGTGCTTTTGCCGACGTCTTCGGGATATGGAAGTGAAGATACTTTTTTCAGATTAATATTTTATTAAACCGTTTTAGCGCAGTAAAAATAAATGCAATAAAGTACAGCCCCTATAAGAAGAATAGTAATGAATTATATCGGAACTATTTATTTTCTGTATCTAGCAACAACTTGTCACAAACTTCTGCTAGGAGAACATGAATGTTATATAAACCTGTATTATATACACTTTTATGGTCACATTTGTTAAGATCGTAAACATTGTTCACTTTATTACATATAATACTAAATTTACAGTTTTACATGTTTCCATTTTTTAAACAATGAACAAGACTGTCTGTATTGGGACTCGAGAAATCAATTACACTGTGTCTAAAAGGTGTTTAAGAGAATTTATAAGCAATTTAGAGAAATTTGTAATAAATACGATTAAAACGACTCTACATCTTACCACAATTTGCTTCTAGTGAAACTTTTCATAGTGTGTACATTACTTTTACTTTTCATTACGTAGTATGAAATAAAGGCGCTTTCAGCTGTGTTTCGCAATAAGTGCTTAGATCATTAAAACTACGCAATGGATTTTGATGCATTTTTTCTTAACAGACAGAACGATTAAAGACACAGGTTTATATGTATAATAACGTAGAAGTTTGTCTACCTTTGCAAAGCTAGGATGGGTGTATATATGGGTATAAAAAAGAGTTCAAGAATTCCAAGAGTAGGTAGTATAGAAAAAAATAGTCACAAACAAGTTAGATCAGATTATCAAAGGCAACATTGTCAGATTTTCCTTATACTTTCATAACATTGAACAACCAATGCGCCTTGAAACCTTTTAAAACATGTTTTACCAAAACGGGTGACTCCCACGTTTTTATACGTATCACATATTACTTAATATAAATTTTATCGGCTTTAAATACGGGTCAACAATTTATTGAAGTTTTAAATTCACTAAATCGTCGTGTCGTTTTCTTTGTTACTATTTTATGGGGAATGCAAAAGTATTGCCAAATAATAACCACAGACCTGACTTGTGTCTATAACATTTGTAATCTTTAACAAACATCTTTAGGGAACGTCTTAGTAGTTTTATTTATTTAATTCCTTATTGTACAGAAATATTTGACAAAAAAACATGGTCAGTGATAAATATAAACAAAAAAAGGTGGGCTTATCTATCTGTGGGTGTATTATATGTATGTGTATTATATGTATTTATTCCAAACAATTACAAAGTTCGAATCTGTGATGAAACAGTGGTAGGTATAATGTAAAATAAATAATACATCTAAGTAAATAACCTAAACATAATAATGATAAATATGACGTATTCTAAAATGAGTAATAAATCTATATAAACAATTTATTCTTACAAAACAGTACATATTAATATAACAAGAAGTAGCAGCATGAACTTTCAATTGCCTGGGCTTCCTTTTTGTGTAAGTTTAAAAAAAAAATATCTGTGATTCATTAAGGTAGGGACACCCTTTTTATATTATACTGTATTATACCTACCTCTTCGGGGATATGGGCGTGAAGATACTTTTTTTTTTTACTGTATTAGACATTATGTATGTATTTATATTACCACTCCTGTTGTCTAGCGGTCCGGCGTCGGACTTGACTTCTTGAGGTCGAGTTCGATCCCCGGCAACAAAAAAATTAGAAAATGTATAGAATCTATACTTGCTATCGTCGGCACTTGGTGGAATTCCATTGTATATACACGTTTTTTGGAGATAACACTTGTACTTATCCACTGTATACTTTATTAAACACTTTCTAGCCTACCGGTTTCACTTTTTACAGCATCATCAGGGCCTTGAAACTAAAGATAAAAAGGACTTTTTTCATTTAACGTTCAATACCAACACATCTAACTTAATAGGTAGTGAACGTTTAATCAAAAAAGTCCTTTTTATCTTTAGTTTCAAAGCCCTGATGATGCTGTAAAAAGTGAAACCGGTTGACTAGAAAGTGTTAAATAAAGTATACAAGTGTTATCTCCAAAAAACGTGTATATAAAATGTATGTTTTCAATTTATATATATAAAAATCAATGCCACTTTTCGTTGTAATTTTAAAACTCAAGAACGGGCTCACCTATCCAAACCAAATGCTTAGGCTTTATTTGGACTATTTAGTTATGTGAAGTTTGCATAGAATCGGTCGAGCGGTTCTTCATTTATCACATTTTTTGTAAAAAATTAACTCAATAAAATTTGTTAATGGGTATTTTTCAGTCAAATTGAAATTTTTTTCAGGATTAAGTTTTAGAACAGCTAGCAATCAATAAAATATTTTTTTGTTTGAATAAATGAATTTGATGTTCCAATATATTTTTTTAGTGTTCCAATTCATACCGGCTTATACGTAGCGAAATACGTATCAGGTCGCTCGTTTTTTTTAAGTATAGGCAACGACCGTTGACCATAAATGCTTTTATATTTCCAATGTGTATTAAATTACACAAGCCGAACTGATGAACTTCGTACCACTTAAAACCGGAAAAAATTGAAATATATTTTTTTTGTTTTCCCTGCAATTTTCCCCTTTTTTTCCTTATGTAACCTAAACCTGCTATGCCTGCTGATAGCCAGTAGCTGGTACACTTGCACAATAGGTCTAACACCCTAGCGAAGGGACTTCTATGGTGTCTATAGGCCATGATTGTCTGTTATCATTAGGAAAGCCGTACCTATGTATGCTTGTTCATTGCCTAATGTCATAAAATAAAAAAATAACTTTTAAAAACATGTTAGTATGAAAACAATCTGTGAAACAGAAACATCTAAATATTAGAAACATCAAAAGGTGTACGAGTTCTCATGAATTCCAATAAAATTCCTCAGAGGTATTATACAGTGTAGGTGTGGGAGATGCCGCCGGGAACTGCTAGTATTAGATTAAATGCAAATCCAGTTTAAGGGAGGGACCTTAATGTAGTTTGTTGACTTCATTTCCTCTCAGACGTCTGACAGCCCACGCGGCGGATTAATGTAGGTACACATATGGTAGTTCAACGCACGGTAGCGAGTAATTAACGCATATCTGGGTACTTACCCCCATGATAAATTCGCGTAAGTTGAACACTGTTTAATTCAACTTACATACTTATAAACTGTCACTTAACACTATACTTTAATTATTTCCTAGTAATTTCAGTACCATTGGTATTATTTTTCATTAAATGGAAAGTGGTCTGAGATCTAGCGGTCTGATGATGGATTTGACTTATGAAGTAAATTCACGCCCATATCCTCGAAGAGGTAGGCAGAGGTACAACCAAGGCACCCACGACTAGCCGAAGACATTAAGTCCCACACTGTGATAGGTGGTAAGCCTATCGCCAACCGGGCACGTTTCCAATCCCGACCAACATTTTTTTTTTAATTAGAAAATTGGAAAAATCCAATTTTCTTTTTGTTGACCGACCCGGGATTCGAACCCGGGACCTCATGCAGTCAAGTCCAACAGCCGGACCGCTAGACCACAGAGGCGATATTTGACTTATGAGATTCGCGGTTCCATCCCTAGGTCGAGCCACGAAAAGAAAATGTTTTTTTTTAAAAGTATCTTCACGCCCAGGCGACCCTTTTCCTAGGATAGGAAATGTTAATTCCATTGATTTAATATTTATTTATTATAGATATTTAAGAGATACCACGAAAAAAAAAGAAAAAAAAAATTACAAGTAAAACCAATATTGGCCGGCTGGTGATAGGCTTGCCATGAATAACTTTTTGGGACTTAGTGTCTTCAGCTAGTCGTTGGTATCCAGTGACCTTGTTGAGCCTCTGCTTACTTATTCGGGGATGTGTGAGTGAAGATACATTATTACACTTTCGTCCTTGTTCTTTTATATAACTCTGATCTTTGGTATACCATTGCTTGAGATCAATATTGGTACTAGTACCACCATTTAATTGATGAGGCTACCATCAATATGCTGTGTCATATATCGTACCTTCAGTAATCTATGGACCCAAGTCAAAAGTTTGGTATACTGGGATTTGGAATGAAGGCACAAAATGATTATTCTCTGCTGGTTAGTGCTAGCAGAAAGAGAAAAAAGATAAGAATGGCTCTGTAATTATATTTATTTAAACACATGAATAATATCGGAAAAGATTACTGTATCATAAAACACGATTTCCAAAAAAAGTAGCTTTTTAGACAGTGCCCTTATATTACTGCGGGTGCGATATGATTATTATTAATTTCATCCCGTCATACATAAGAGAACTTGAAATCTTACAACTAGTAATTACCACCTGAGTCAATTGCTTACTGCCTCCAAATTAGGAGGAGACAGAAGAGTGCGTTAATGAAAATTGAATAACGATTATGGTAAATACTAATTCGAGCAAGTTGACGCAGAACTTTACTAATACGATATCGTAAGAAAAGTAGAGATACTCGTATATTGATCCGGGTCCGCTGAGAAGAATAGACTGTGTGCCTCTCTACTAGACAGCTCGTAAGAGGCGAGCTCAGATTAAAATATACGTCGTTACCAACACTACCACTGATAGTAGAGTACTCTGCAGCAACTTTCCCAGGTAGGGATCCACCGCCTTATAAGTAAGATTGCCTCTATAGTAACTTTGTCATGTTTCGCACTGGAGGGTAGCGTATCGGTAGACTTGCACAATTGGCCATGTCACGGTTGTATTTTACCATTAGTAGACCCGTGTGCTTGCTCACTGATCTCCCCACTAAAAAAAATTAATAAAAATACTTAAAAATAAAAAAAAGATATTTGAAATAAACATGCATTTCAAAATTTATTTTTCTAGGTTTAAGTATTTTTATTTACATTTAGTGTCAACACATTCAAAACATCTATTTTTATTTTTTAACTGCGTAACTTCTTCAAGTGTGTTTCTACACTAATTTTATTTGAAATTCCCTGAGACACCTATTCCAAATATTTATGTAAAAGGTATAATGGTATTGGATATTTTCCATCGTCAGCGTTTGGTAAAACTTCCAAATATTCATATTTTTAAATGAAGAAACACTTGCACTATTTTACGTATCATTACACACAGTAACAGTAACTTAAGTGACACGTAAAACAGTACAATTGTTTCTTCATTTAAAAATAGGTATAAATGTCTATAGTTGGTAGAGTTTAGAGTTGTAAAAATCTATTATATTTTTATAAATTTATGCCAATACTTAGTCATACTGTGTCAAATTATGTATTAATTAGTATATATTAACTTTGCGCTTTGTGCATTTCATTAATAAGGTAAACCGATAATTGTGATTTATCCTTAATTCATTTTTCCTCCTGACAGCAGAGATATTCTTGGAATTGACATTTCCTATCCTAGGAAAAGGGTCGCCTGGGCGTGAAGATACTTTTTTTATTTATTTATTTATTTAACGCTTTATTGCACACAAAAATTAAAATACACAAAATACACGAGAAGTTAAAAATGCACAAAAGGCGAGCTTATCTCTAACTAAAGAAATTTCTTCCAGCCAACCCAAAAAAAATTAAGCTGTGAAAATAAAATGGAAGGCATCGTGTACAAAACAATTAACTATAGCTATACTTAGAACGAATAAATAAAAATATACTAAAATAGTGTGTAAAAAAAAAAGGGTGCCAGTAGTGTGATCAAGTCTTACGCTATCTACCGTTTCACCTCCTATTCCTCCGGATCCAATGACCGCTTCAAACGCGATCCTCCCTCCCAACACTAACTCACAGGACACTATAGTGCACCGTCGCTAGTCTTGGCGACGAAGATCTCTCTTGCGCCCGGCGCCTAACGCCAAGCGACGAGCCGCCACTGTTCCTCCATCAAGTCCACCCAGTAACCAGAACGCAGCAGCAAGTCGAGGTACGGTCTCTCGAAAGACAGCCCTTGTTTCTGGCGTTGTAGGGAACAGTCCAATTCATTTGAATAATGATGTCTCGGCCTGAGCACTCTGCTCGGCCCACAAAGCACGGTAAAGTTGTTGAAACCGCGAAGTTGGCAACACATTAGTCATTTCTAAACCTAGCCCATTAGGAGAAGAACAGCTAAATAAACTACTCGGCAATAAATATGCCGCAAAATTATATTTGTAAGAAAAAAATGATAAAACATCAAAAATAAACAAAATATCACCGGAACTGGTAGCATTAGCTTCCTGCAGCCATTATGCGATCTTTAAGGGTGTTTTCGCTTCTGTGGTCTAGCGGTTCGGCGTCGGACTCGGCTTCTTGAGGTCCCGGGTACGATCCCCGGGTCGGGCAACAAAAAAATTAGAAATTGTATATTTTAAATTTTCTAATAATATTAACTTTGCCCGGGATTGGATATGTGGCCGGTTGGCGATAGGCTTGCCACCTATCACATTGGTCTTGTTGTATTCGGCTAGTCGTGTGTGCCCTGGTTGTGCCTCTGGCTACGCCTTCGGGGATATGGGCGTGAAGGTACTTTTTTAAGGGTGAGGGGAGTCTTAGATTATAGATCGATATTAAAAGTGGCATCACACGATGACATTTTGGTGTCTATGATGTCTATCAAAATCTATGTCCTTATTTGCGTTAAAATTGAAAAAAACCCATGTTTTTTCAAACATAATATTAGATGAATTATTGTTGTAAGCCCAAAATATACAAATTATAATTGTGAGACATGTACGTTAGTACATACATACATATATATCTTCACGCCATGTCCCTTACGCGGTAGACAGAGTGTATCTAGTGCCATACCTCACGATCTTGGAAGACCTGTCTGGCTTTCTCCACATTTTACCCTTTTCAAACAAACACGTCGGTTTCGGAGACGAACACGTACGCTAGTTAACGTGTTATCCGGGTTTGTTATCTGGGTCCACTTAGAACTAAAATTGTTCAAATTACGGAAAGCCGTTTAAACGTGCTATTCATAGGAGTGTATATAAAGCGCGGGCAAGAAATTTGTCCATGAAAAAATAATAACAGAGAAAAAGGTATTGTGCAGAATGTTCGGCCAAATAAAGGTATTTCTTGTTATTATTATTCTTGTAATAATTTAAATTTTACCTCAATTCTAGTAAAAACTTATGTGAGATATACTCATATGATGAAAACCATGAAATAAACAATAGAGTCTATGACTAGCTTTGTCTCCCCCCTCTATACAGAGTTGTAGCTACGCTGTCTGTAGGCCACGGTTGTCGATTTCCATAAAAAGAAAGAATGTGACCCGGGGAGACCAAGGCTGACATTTCACGATCAGATCAATCGGATATTATCCGAGGGTGGTGTCAAGAGTCTCCGAAACCGGCGTGTTTGTATGAAAAGGGTTATGAATGTGAAGGAAGCAAGACAGGTTTGTCAGGATCGTGAGGTCTGGCACTCGATACTCTCTGCCTACCCCGTAAGGGACTTGGCGTGAAGATATGTATGTGTATGTAAGAAAGAGTGTGTTGTTTCGCTTCCTTAGTACCTACTTCAAGCATTTGTACAAAACATATCCTATACCTATATTTAAGAAAAGATTGGAGCAACATTACTTTTCGTTGACACAGTAACTAACAAAGATATTTTTAACATATAACATACAAAGATATTTTAATAACAATAATAATTGTACCTGTTTGATTTTGCATACTTGATTATTGTCCTATCTCTTATTCGTTCTAAGCATATCTACAAACGTTATTTGTACACGATGCCTTCCATTTTATTTTCTCAACTTCATTTTCTTTTGGGTTGGCTGGAAGAAATTTCTGTAGTTAGAGATAAGCTCGCGTTTTGTGCATTTTTACTGCTCCTGTATTTTGTATGTTTTTGCTTTTTGTGTGCAATAAAATATTAAATAAATGAAATAAAAAAGTAGGTACATACTGAAATAAATTAAATAACATCCAGATATAGACATCTAAATCTGTCACCAATATTGCATCTTTTGATTTAGAACGTTGATAATTTGAGTTATTGCGTTACATTTTGGAAACCGTATTGATAAAACTGATAACGTTCAAAACACATCCATATCAGAGCGATAGCAGAGACTTTTATGAATGTAATTTGCTGAAACAAAAGTGTGTTATCGTTAGATAATGTTTTAATGGAACCAGTCTATTCATATTTTTTTTAATTGATACTTTCGTACAGTGTTGTGTAATCTTTTTGGTTGAAATAAAATAGCGAAGGTACAAGAGTATTAAAAGTTAGTTATGTTAGGTTTTAGGTTGCTTAATTTTTACATAAAGACGATTAAATCGTGAGTAAAGTAAATCAAAGTGGTGTGAGGTTAAAACAGGTGTCCCTCAAGGTGGAATGTTATCTCCATTGCTTTTCTCTTTTTTTACCAATGCAGTAGCTTCACTTTTATCTTTTTGTTCCTACCATCTCTATGCAGACGATTTGCAATTATACTTATCCGTCCATCCTGAAGACTTCAAAGATGGGATCAGAAGGGTAAATAAAGATTTGGATGCCGTATATTCTTGGGCTATGAATTTTGGTCTAATACTAAATCCTATTAAAACTCAGGTGATGCTTGTTGGACGCAGTAGATTAATATCACATATTGATCTTCTGAATTGCCCTTCTGTAATTTTAAATGGCATGAAAATTCTATACCACACTTCGATAAAAAATCTTGGTCTATACATGACAAATACACTTTCAGTATGGTATTCCTATTTGGGGGCATTCTGTAGAATTAACTAGACTCTTTAGAGTTCAGAAGAAGTGTATACGTGCTATATGTAGTGTCAATCAATTACATTCATGCAAGCCACTTTTTAAGTCACTTAAAATATTGCCTTTACCTTGCTTATATATATTGGCTGTATGTGTATTTGTAAAAAAACATCATTATTTGTTTTATACAAATGCTGATGTCCTAGGTTTGTCTCATTTTAGAAATATTGAGAAACTACATGTGCCTAACCAAAAACTCAACATTTACAAAAATAGCGTGTATTGCATGTCCATTCGTATATACAACCAAATTCCTGATAATCTTAAATCACTTCCATTAAACAGATTTCGAAAAAAGGTATTCAACTTACTTTTAGAAAAAAATTATTATAATATCAAAGATTTTCTTACAGATCAGAATAAATAATACAGTATTTCTAATATGATTAATTTAATTGCAGAATGTTGGGTGCGCAGGAGTTTGTTTCGCCGTTTCTTCTCCTGTCTGGCTAGGTTTGGAAACGGTGGTAGTTTATGGTAGATAGGGATAAATTAATTTACATTCTAAAAATTGTGTGTATTAATAAATAATCATGTAATCTCAAAACAAACAAAAAACAGTGTGTAAATAGTAAATCGTGAATAAATAATTAAAAACATGCACACCACAAGTTGGTAGAATATGTAGGAACGCTTAAATAATTTTGTTACATCTTTGTAACACTCATATTCTGCAAATAAATATTTTTTCTTCTTTTTTCATGGTCTTTACACGTAAGTGAGATTAGTCGTAAGGTTTTTGCTTCCATGCATTTTTAAAACGTCTTAAAAATTTCATCCCTTTGAAAGCTAAAATAAGCCTTGTAAATACATTATTGTTCTCAGCAATTGACTATGTTGATAATTTGCTATTTTGATATTACCGAGGAGCTACTAAACAAGCTAGATCGATTAATTAACTTGTGCATTCGCTATATCTTTAGTTTGCGTAAGTTTGATCATATTTCTCAGTACCGATCTCAACTTAAGTGGCTAAATATTCGCTTCCGTCGAAATGCGCATTTCCTTTTTTGCCTTTTCAACGTACTTAACAACTCGTCATCTCCTCCCTATTTAAAAGAGCGTTTTGTAATTTTAGCATCGCAAGGCCGATCGCAGCGACCAAATAATTGGACGGTTTTAGTGACTCCTGTCTATAACACCATACCTTACTCTGAGTCTTTTACAGCGACAGCTATTCGGCTATGGAATGCTCGTCCAGTTGATATACGTGAGTCTAACTCTCTCCTGATATTTAAGTCACGTGTTTATAACCATTTATTAAAAACTCAAAATTCTGAAACTTTTTGATTTCCGATACTCATACTTACTTATTTATTTGGCTTTTAGTTGTATGATTAAATATTCTATATATGTTTCTGTGTTAAAGTATATATTACTATAGTTTAGTCCTATCTTTAGTCTATTTTATTTTTATAACATATTATGTGTACTCGTACATTGTTATAAAATCTTTGTTGTATTTATATAGTTTCACACTGTACACAGGTAATTACGAGTATATAGACAATTTTTGTCATTTTTATTAGAATTACCTATCGTATTCCATGTTAGTTTCTTTTATAAATTTAGAATCTAAACTTTTTTCAATTAACTGTAATCATTTTTGTGTTGTTGTAAAATGTGTTTTTTTCTGTTGTCAAATTTTTATGCACTACCCTATGTGTGTTTTGTCACCATAACCCAGGGTAAACTGGGAGAAAATGCTTTTTTGGCATTAAGTTCGCCTTTGTACATCTATTTTTGTACAATAAAGGATAAGGATAAAGAACATAGGAGAAAGGATAAGGAAATAATAATAATAAATAAATAAATCGTATATTTTCGAGCATAGAGTTCTAGATGAGTTTTAGTGCATTTTAGAAAAGATGGTCGCAGTTTTATTCGTAATTTTTGAATTTCGTGTTTATATTGAGCGAAATTAGCCAATTTTGGTGGCATTTTATACAATTTTGTTCAGTGAAAGTGCACCAATGAAATAACTATGAAAAAAATAGTGTATTTCATCATTGATGCTTAACCTCATTAAATGAGCTTGAGTAAGGCCACAGCTTTACTCAAGACCCTCTTTCTTTGAAGACTTTCTTTGACGACTTATTTTGCATAATTCAAACTCGATTTTGTGAAAATGGTTAACTTGATTTGAATTGCCAAAAACTAAAGAAGGAAAGAAAAAGTTCTAGACCTTTGCAGTTAAAAAAAAAAGTGCTCTACTTATATTTTGTTATCGTCGAATTTAAAATTACTTATCAGTCGAAATTAAATGTTTAATGTAGGACAGCGCAAATGTAGTTTATTATTCATACTTTAAGCTTTGCCCTCCACTACTTATCATCCCAACTAGTTGGTAACAAACCATTAAATAGGCATGGTGATATTCATACTCATATTTCGTAACTTTAACGTTCCAATATTAAAATGATTAATAAATACCATTTACATAATAACATACAAATTTCGTGTCACAATGTTTGTTACAATACTCCTCCGAATTAATTTTTTCCTTTAATTTTATTTATGATAATAATAAAAATAAAAAATATAAACAACTAGTAGTAGAATATTACTAGTTCTGCATTGAACACAAAATGCGTGCGGCACTAGGCCAGGAGTAGTCGTTATTTTGTAATGTAATCTTCTCAAGACTACTGTACCTACTTCTACAAATAAATAATTTAAATTGAAACGGCTGTACCTATTTTGATGAAACCTTTATTAAGTATAACATCCCAACCAGTTGGCAACACACCATTCAAAACGGATGGTGTTGTTCGTACTATCATAAATTTGTATTTCGAAACGTTCATCTTCCAATAATAAAATTATTAATAATTAATATTATTGTTTTGACATATCCTAATCTATTTACACATCTATTCCGAGTTACAATGTTTGTTACCGTACTCCTACGAAACGGCTAACCCGATTTTAATAAAATTATATATGCACACTCGTTAGGTCTATAAATATGTTGTTATCTATATTTCATTCCCCTAAGTGATAAAAGTGGCCAACCCCAAACGATTTTTGGAACGAAGTTCCTTACGGCAGGCTTGGAGGAGATTAGGATTTTGCTGCGCGACCAAACTGAAAATAATGTGATACTTAAAACCGTAAGAAAAAACCGTGGAATCAAACCGTTAAATGAGACATGTGCAGGCGCGACAGCTGCTACGCGACCGAACTGAAAAAAACGAGATCGTAAAACCGTAAGAAAAAGTCCGTGGAATAAAACCCTTAAATGAGACGTGCGAAGGCGCGATAGTCGTATACACAAGCGAGTAGTGTATAATACCTTTCTCTTTCTCCCTCACTCCACGCTCAAACGCAAGAAAATGGAAAAAATCACATATTGGTATAACTAGTATGTTCAAGTGTATTTTCAAGCTACAAAAATTTAGACAGACTACCCTAAACATGCGTCTTGTAATGGAGAGTGTATTTGATACATAACGGAGGTATTTATCATGGTTCAAGGTGTCTCCATGTCATAGTCTGACGCGCTTGAGTAACTGCAAAAATCCGCTCTTGCACTCCACTACTATAACGTCAAAGGATTTAGGAGACGAACACAATACTCAGCCCGAATGACCAATCTCTCAACTTGCAGGTATGGTTAATCTTGTTACATTTCCACAGACCGTAACACTAAACTCTACAACATATAAACATAAATTCTAGTCGTTTGGGTATATTTCTAGTTTTATTCCTAACTAATGGCTCAATGGAGTAGTGTTATTGCAACGAAGTTTTACGTGCACTTTATGTTTTCCGGCGGCATAGCAACGATTTTATTTCAAACATTCCTACTAGAAGAAGATGCGAGCCTACATCGACCTACTCCGATCTGATAATAGAATGAAACATATTTGATAATAAATATAGTTTATTTGAAATCATCTAAAAATAGGTTGCCTAAAAATCGTGAACAGAATATTTTTAATTATTTAAAAAAAGGGATTTGTTTTGCAGACAATGTGTTTGCAATAAAAACAGCCTGTCTGTTAAGATTTTTTTATTAACGACTCAAGTGAAACTTATTGTCATAGACATACATGTTTATGAACTGCAACCCCAGTAAATAACAAAGAACCCAACTTCTGCACATTTTATACGTTTTACGCTTTGGGTCGGATTTTTTTTATTAATTAATAAAGCTATTAATCAAAACATTCTTTTAAATAAAAAAAACTAGTCCGACCAGAATTTTTTAACAACGTATTTTTAATATATTTTCTAATATAGGTATGTTCTAAATTTATTATAAAAAAATTCCATCCTATTATCAGCTCCTCACAGGTCGATTTAGGTTTGGATCTTAAACCATACGCTTTAGAAATAATACATGTTTTTTGTAATTTGATATTACATTACATAAGATTCGATTTAAAAGAATGTTTTCCGTTCTGAGCTACGAGTATTTGACTAAGATAGACATCAAAGAAAATATGAATAGTGTCGAAGATGAATAGAAATTGTGCGTCTGAAAGTTAAAGAAAAGGTCAGAATATCTACAATAATAAGGCATCAGAAATAGTCACTTTCTCCTTAATAGTTAACCCTGAAACGTGCAAGTGGTAATAAGTTGTATATTTCTATAAATCTATTCTCTGACGACTTCGCGAGTTACTGTGAATTTAAGTAGCATATGTTTCTCACCATCTTCCCCATTACTAGAAAGTTTTGCTTGTAACTATACTTACACGCACTAAAAAAATTGTTTCAGTCTATACACAAGAGGCTAAACGACAGAGTAGACGCTATGCTGGAGGAAGGTCTCATCGAAGAATTGCTCGATTTCCACCAACGACATAACAAACAACGTATCAAGGAATTTAGAAAATCTCTTTAGAAAGAAAAATCTTGAACAACAGTATCTTAGTAGTAATTTTAGCTTCACATAATTTCCTATCAGTTTTAAAATTGTTCCTATTAGGTAACACAGAGAAGCATAATTAATACTATTTTTTATACTCTTAGTTAAATCCCATTGCATACAAACTTTTTTTTGAATGACACTTGTAGATTTCCACAATATGGTGTATTGTGGAAATCTACAAGTGTCATTCTTAATGACCACTTGACACTTAATGTTATATTTCAAAAACGAAACCGGTTGATAACAAAAGTGTTAAATAAAGTGTACTGTAGAAAACTGCAAGTGCTACTTAAAACATTAGACCAAGTAGTAAATATATATCCTTATCATTAATTCTGTCTGCTCTAAAAAAATGGTACATACATACATATCTTCACGCCAAGTCCCTTACGGGGTAGGCAGAGAGTATCGAGTGCCAGACCTCACGATCCTGACAAACCTGTCTTGCTTCCTTCACATTCATAACCCTTTTCATACAAACACGCCGCTTTCGGAGACTCTTGACACCACCCTCGGATAATATCCGATTGATCTGATCGTGAAATGTCAGCCTTGGTCTCCCCGGGTACCTACATCCATCCACATTAGCATTGTATATCTGCTTTGTCAATCTTTCATCTGTCATTCTTTCCACATGACCGAACCGGCGGAGCATGCCCTTTCGCATTTTAACACCAACACTTTCTTTCAAAAAAAAATGGTGCGTTCCCAATTATTACATTTCCTCAAGATCATTGTATTACCCGTTTATTTTTTACCTCAATGAATACGTCTATCTCAAATAAATAGATAATATCGATTAGACGTAGGGATGTGACGACCACATCATTAGCATATGGAACAGTTTTTAAATGCAATTATATTTAAACTTAAAATTTCGACCAATGGTCTACTAGTGCAGTTAGCCAGATTTGGCACCACAAACTAGAATCTCATGTTTAACATAGGTTGGTTATACGAGCACCTTATCTAAACTTGTGTTAATGTAAGTGTTTACCACTGTCGTGTTCCACCTCGGAGGTTGGCTGGTAAACTAACATAAGCAGTAGTTTAACATCTCAGCTTCGGGTAAAAGTCGTAAATTCCAGGAGCATCGATAGGATAGGCTCTTCGGGTATATGGGCGTGAAGATATTTTTTTTTTAATTTTCTTCTTTACAAGGGTAGTTTTACTGTATTCGAGTACGCTGTGCTTCTAAAATCGGCACTGGTAATGTGAACATTTCGTTGTCTATAGACGACTAATTTTTCGTTATCAGGAAATCCGTCTGCTTGCTTATCTTTTTATGTCATAAGAACAAACGATTATATACAACATTTGCGAAATGGTTTTCATAGTAAACACATGTTCAGTGTGAACTGTGAGGGCGCATTTTCTCAGAAATACAAAGAAACATTGTTTTCAGTCAGAAATATCGCAAGCTCCAGTTCAAAGGAACGTGCCAGCTCATTAGGAACAAGCTTGTGCAGTTCACGTGCGTTCACCGTCACTTCCGGTTGCAAAATGGCGGAGAAGAGTCATGAGAATATCTATAATCTCTACTAGGTATTATTAAAAAAGAAAAGATATATTAGATTGCAATTCCTAAACTGAGGTTTTTAGCCTTTAAATTATTCTTTTAAAATTGAAAAATTGTATTATCCATCAGTATTTTAGTTTTATCAAAATCGATTTAGCAAAAGTGATGTCCAGGATAATCGTAATAAAGACTAAAGATTTTAAACTCAGCTTATTCCGGATCGCATATACGAATATAACTCATTCAATAGTATTTTTTCCCCTAAAATATAGTAAATATCCAAATCCCAAAAAAACACAAAATAAACGGACTACTAAGAACTTTTGCAATAGTTTTTGCCATAACGTCAGCACTTGTTGTTGACGTGTTCCGTTTCGGAGGATAAGGTAGCCGATACACTTACTTTTGCTCGAGACCTTATCACCTATGGTGTCAATAGGCCGCAGCATCAATTTCTTGCGAACAGAAGAACCTTCTGCTTTTTTTGCCTTCACTTCTAACATCATAAAAAAAGCTTTATTACAGTAACATAATAAGCCACTTTAATTAAAGCGCTATAAAAACTGCACATTAATCTTACAAATATTTTTTTCATTCTAAAATATTACTTAAGTTTTTTTAATATTCAGATATTTATGCCTTATTTTAAATGGACCCTAGTATAAAAATATCGAAAAGATTCTCTGTCGCCTCTGTGGTCTAGCGATTCAGTTGTTGGACTTGACTGCCTGAGGTCCCTGGTTCGAATCCCGGGTCGGGCAAAAAAAGAAAATTGGGGTTTTCCAATTTTCTATTAAAAAGAAACGTTGCTCGGGATTGGATATGTGCCCGGTTGGCGATAGGCTTGCCACCTATCACATTGTAGGACTTAGTGTCTTCGGCTAGTCGTGGGTGCCACGATTGTGCCTCTGCCTACGTCTTTGGGGATATGGGCGTGAAGATACTTTTCTTCATTATATATTATTTAGGAGATAGGACTTTATCCCTATCAGACTAAGTGGACACAAAATGTACTAAGAGGTCGCGAATACGACTCTTTTAATAGTCTTTGATTAGGCGTTCCTCCTATTAGTGTTAATCGAAATACACCATAAAATGTAATATTAAATACATACATTTAGGAACGACAGTTAAGCGTTACTGCGCTTTGTATTATCATAAAATCTGGATATGTTTATTTCAATTCAAACAAACGTAACAAGTGGTAGGTACTTGTTTTTTTTATATATAAGAGGAGGCAAACGAGCAAGTGGGTTACCTGATGGAAAGTGATCACCTCCGCCCACGGACATCAGGACCAGGAGTATCACAGATGCGTTGCCGACCTTTAAGGAATAAGTACGCTCTTTTCTTGAAGGTTCCTAAGTCATGATCGATTGGGAATACCGCCCTCGGTAACTGATTCCACAAAGGTGTTACACGGGGTAAAAAATGTCTTCGGAATCGCACAGTTGTAGATCGCCACGCATCAAGATAATGGGCATGATACCTTAAGCTCTGACACGATGTCTGAAGGTGGAATTCAGCGGCTGAAATTAAACCAAACAACTCTTCAGAGCATTCCCCATGATAGATGTCTATCCTATATTATAAATGCGAAAGTTTGTGAGTGTACTTATGGATGGTTGTTATTCTTTCTCGCTCGAATGGCTCTACGAATTTGTCTGAAATTTGGAACACAGATAGATTGTGACCTGGATTAACATATAGGCTACTTAATCCCGATCGTATAAGTTCCTAGGAAAATGTGAGTGCCTTCAAAAACAGCAAAAACTGGAAAAACCAACTCTAACTATTTCATTGGATACCACGTGGCCATTTGATATTTTTTCGAAAGATAACATGGTTCCGAAATGGTCCCACATACATTATATCAACATCCTGCTAGTAGTTAGTGAATTACACTTAATATTGCATTTCAAATAAAATGGACCATCTTGGAATTATGAACTATCTTTCTAAAAAAGGACCATCAAAACCGGTTGGCTACTGTAACTATGTGACAAATATAAAAAAAACTTGCAGTCGAATTGAAATCCTCCTTTATCTAAGTCGCTTAAAAAGCTTAATTGTGGTAAAAAATGTATTTTATAGCAAATACTAGCCGATCCGGTGAACTACCTACTAGTCATACCAAATGAGGTTTGATTTTTATATATAATGTAATAGCCGACCTGGCGGACTTCCTTCCGCTTGACATTGATAGATATTATGTGGGATTATTGTTTTTCCTATTTTCTTTGCAATTTACTAGCTTTTTCTCTTTATGTGATCCTTCTCATTCCGATAATTAACACAATACAAAAATAATTAGCATAAAAGTTTGTTAATTGACTAGCCTCTGTGGTCTAGCGGTTCAGGTGTTGGACTTGACTGCATGAGGTCCCGGGCTCGGATCCCGGGTCGGGCAACAAAAAGAAAATTTGGTTTTTCCAATTTCCTAATAAAAAAACGTTGCTCGGGATTGGATACGTGCCCGGTTGGCGATAGGCTTGCCACCTATCACATCGTGGGACTTAGTGTCTTCGGCTAATCGTGGGTGCCCTGGTTGTGCCTCTGCCAACTTCTTCGGGGACATGGGCCTGAAGACACTTTTTTTTTATTTAATTAAATTAGCGATTTCATTTTAGTTTTGTTGCTTCTAAGCACTCCTTCCAATTTGAAATAAGTATACACACGCTAATCTTCATCACCACGCTAAGACCAATGCGTCGTAGGCAGATATCGAATACCAGGTGTTTCCCTTTGCTAGTCCGGCGCCTTTGTAGAATAGACAATTTCCATTCCTGCCATGCAGCTCGTAAAAGGCGAGGTAAGCCAATTACCGTCACTTACACCTTGACATCTGACTAGGTGGTAGAGTCTCGCAGCGACTCGCCCAGACCTATTCCTGCCGTCATAACGTCAGTACTTGCCGTTGACGTGTTTTGGTTAGGAGGATTATACTTTTGCTCGAGGCCTAACATTCTGGCCTCAGGTTAGCAGCGCACCATTACCAGCTTTGATATCTCCAGGCGGCGTGAATTTCTAAAAAAAAGTAGATATTAAATATATAATATGACCATATGAACGAAATTTCGTATCGACTTTCTGAAACGGAGTTCCTTAAAAGAAATTCGTGTGTTCGAAATTCCTTTTCGGATTTGTAGGTACATAGCGGAGCTGAAGTTGTTAGCGCAAACGTGATTGTGAAGCCCTATCAGAGTTTTGGCGAAATCGAGAGAAAAGATGTTTGCAGTTTTTTCACAATTATTTAATTTTACGTTCGTATTGAGATATACATAATTTTATTAGTCAATTTTGGTGGCATTTTGCACAATTGTTTTCAGTTATAGTACCTACATAAGTGAAGTAATTAAGAAGAAATTAGTGTATTTGTATATTATTAATATTACTTTGTAATTAAAAATGTTTTTTTATTCATACTCTGTTATTGTTTTTAGGTATTGTTTTTTTTTATTTTATTTTTGCTCAAATTATGTCTAATATTTATTTTTCTCTTTAGTTTTGTTACGTACCTACAAAG
>NJDC01058118.1:0-15173 GCA_002245475.1 Calephelis virginiensis
CCTTTTAAAATTGATATACAGTAAGCTCATATCTTTCTAATTCCTCTGTATGTTGTGTTTACCTGCGCAGATCTTCGCAAATGTTGTTACTGTTTTTACAAACTGCCAGAAAGATTTAGCTATTGGAATTTTTATATTAAACTTCGAAAGCCTCTAAATGTATGCCAATACTATTTTTTGATTATATCAGTAAGCGATTTCGATATTGGTGGCTGGTAAGCTCCACCTAAAACTGTTTTTTTTTTCAAAATTTGAGAGAAAAAAAAATACCTTGCTCTACTCAGCTTCATCAGAGAGCGAGCGAAGGGTACGGGTCCAAATTCTGTCTGAGGTGAAATTATTTATTTTTTAAACATTTTCGGAAATTTATTGCAATTAACATCCTATAAATTTTAAAGAAAGAAAAAATTTCGCCGCAGACAGGATTTGAACCTATAACCTTTTCTTTCTTTAAAATTTATAGAAATTTATCGCAAGCACAGGGCAAGTGCTAAAACAAAAATACGTTGTAATGAACATCCTGTTTGTCGAATTGTTTTATTGATTGATTTAAATAAGTAAATTAATTATTATAATAAAACAACCGGAGTATAGTTCTAAAATAACTATTCTTTAACACAGTCAATCCGTTTTCGAGTTTTAATTATAATTTAAATATAAAGAGATACAAAACAGGCATTTTTGACTTCAGAAGGTTATCTAGAAATGTCACACACATACATTTTCGAGCATTATAAAACCACAGCCAGTCAAATATTTCAAACCAAATTATACCTTATTCAGATATAAATTAGGCTCGCAATTAATCTAAAACGTGTGAAGCAATCGTATGATTTAATCACTATTCGCCTTATTAACAAAAACTATGTAAAGTGAAATAAGAGATGGAATAATGTCATAATTCGTCATTTTAATGCAGGGTGGAAAGCCAGGCCCATTATCCTTACTTCTGTTCCATCATTTCTTTGTCTTATTTTAGACATCCTTTTGAGTAAAACAGAAATGCAACTAGTTAATCAGTCAACGGTAGTACTGATATATATATGATAATAATTGGCATGATATATTTAAAATACACAAATTTTACTATACATTCAAAAATGGCAAAAACAAGAAAAATGTATTTTTACAACAGTCACTTACGATGAACGGATGATTAAAAAAAGGAAAAGATTAAACAACAAATTATAAGTAATAAACATCTTCGAATTTATTAACAAGGCGTAAGGGGTTTTAAAGTTATTTAATGCTATGTAAACTAAGTTTTAGTGTCGATAAAACATGTGCATGGTGTTAGAAGAAAATTTTACAAAATACAACCTATTTCCGTGCGGAGCTGTGACTAAATTTTACAAAATCTCGCCACTAAAATTGACTGTTTTCATAAAGCTCTGTTTGGCTTACAAGACATAAAATAATGTTTGTAACAACAATGAAGACAATTCATATCTTACACATTGCGATCTTAAAAACGAATTTTTAGGAACCCACCCTGAACCTGAAACCTCGGTAGTGCCAGCAATCAGGTGTGCGGTAAGAAAAGCTTAATCCATTGTTTTAAACTTCCATATATTATGGTTCAAATCTTTTATTCGAGACTTCCTAAGCCAGATGTTTTACTACACTTGGGGATTTGGGCCATATGACAATGTCTAGCTTCGAACACCCTAACCTGTGTGACACAGGATGCCCTCGCTCAAGGTCCTTACAGATAGAGGGTCATAATAAATCTATGTCAAAAAAAAATTCATGTTGTTGCATGTAGCCAGAAATTGCGGCTATATACTATCAATTTTTTTACCAGTTCATTATTCACCACGAGCATTTGTCTCCTAAATCGTCTCAAACAAAAATGGACCGGGTTTAATAAGTCACTTTTTTCCAGTTTTTGATGCAATTTTTTATGCTTTCTTAGTTTAAAAAACGTATCAAAACATCATGTTCGCGGTAGATATCAACGTAGCCGTCATAACATGATATAAAGTGCACCCCATTTGTTACGGAGTTAGACAAAGTTGACCAAGAATTTCTGCATCATTACATTGTAGGACTCATTACAAGTTTTTGGTCCTTCAAGCCGGATTTCAAATAGCAATCTACATTTACAGTTCTGTCTGGTATAATACTACGGCGTTTTGTAGCCACACAATATCATATAGCCTGAAAAGTGAGCATGTCTCATGCTATTACACTTAACATAAAAAAAAGTTCGTGTGAAAAAACAGTATTATGTTCATTTTATACACTGTTTAATTCCAACAAATCTTAATTTGGAATTCTTATCACGAAAGTACGTATATGTTTTCTCGTTTATTATAATTTATGATACAGTATTTTTTTAACATAAACCGATCACACCAATTCGAAAACTGGGTGTAAAGGAGGCTTAATCCTAAATAAAGGAGACCTCATAACCATGACCTCTTTATTATTTTATAAATACTATAACTTTAGTAACACAGCAACCTTCCTTCAAAAGGAACAAGTTATTTCTGCATCAGTTTGAAAAATTTAAATATTCCGCAGTGTCATGGTACTTTATCACCCTATTCGCAAGTACTTTTAATCGAGCTTATTCTTTAGTCCCTACTAAACTAGCGACAACTAAGCAAATGTATCCATTTGGCTTTCCAAAGGTTGAATTTCTGCTTTTACAGTTGTAAAAAAATATATTTAGTTGTATAGTGTACAATTAAATATATTTTTCGCAATAAAGACCTCGGACTATACTTTTCTTCATAAATGAAAAATAACCTTTCTTTGTTTCTATTTTGTTTCCAATAAAGAATCTAATTTCACTCTGATGTGAAGTTCATAGTGAGAAATGACGTCATTTTGTCTAATTTAAGAAATCCAATAAGATCTCTCTTTTCAGGTAAATATTTTATAATTTTTAAATTAGAGAGAGAAAATTTTATACAATTCCAGCATATATTGCAAAGCGATCCAACATTGACCATCTCTGTTCCAAGCGCGATATCAATGACCTATTTTCTGCCTGCATATCAACGCACTATATTGTATACAATATACATAAAGTTACAACACGCATTTTTTTTAAATTTTATCTAATAAAACAAAGCGAATCTACAAAATCTGTCGATCACCTCTGTCTCACGCTAAATGTCAATAACTTTTTTCTGCCGTGCGTATTAAACGCTCTATACTTAAAATCACGGCGTCAATTTAGTCGTACCAATATCACAGCTCACACACGCGTCATCGAGACGCCACACTAAGGGCAGGTGCACACGACGACGAGAGTCGCTCACATGTTCTGCCAAGTGGTAGTGACCAACATGTTAGTGTCGAGCCCGCGGGCGATCCGTTCGTGTATTCCGTGACTTAGCCACAGCATGCGAAGGGTTTCATACCGCTCCGGACATAGATGGAGAGGGTTTCCTCGACGTAAGCCCTAGAATAAACACTACAATTACCCTCGAGTTCGACATCAGTCATGATCGAGATTTCATCTTTTTATGATGTATATGTTCAGGTAAATGTGGATATTGCAGTTATTATGTATAATTACCGGGAACTATGCATAATTACCAGTGCTCGTGGTAAAGGTTGTAAAAACTTTTGAATTAATCACATTTACCGGCAATTATATAAAATTACCATACCCCTTTAGCAGATGTAGTAAATAATGCAATCAAATGTTAATTAAAATAAAAACAGTGTTATTTCTCAAATATCAAGAGATCAAACCTTCTGCTTGGTTAAGCAAAACATAAAATTATGTTGAGTTGATTAGTTGGAATTGACTCCTCCCTATCCGAACTTGTTGTATTGTAATCTCAGTATAAATGTTGTTATTTATGCAGTATAAGTCTTTTATTGACATTGATACTAATTTAGTATCAATATCTTCGCTGGCTTGTCCATTTTGATTTTTACCATTGCCTGTTCTTCGTTTGTAATATCTAATATTGTTTTAAAGAGCTGGCAAGAAAGTTTTCAAAGCAACATTACCGGTAAATGATAATTCACTACATTTACCATGTGTATTGGTAGTTATCTATAATTATCGGTATGTATAGATATTTACCGATTGTTTACATTTACCGTAACATATACATTCAATTTTTGAAATGTCATAAAATTTTGATTTTGATAAAATAGGCGAGAGAAAACATTTATTATTAGTAGAAAATGAGTAGAGAATACTCACATGGCTACAATCGACGTAGCAGTCGAGGTAGGGCGCGGGCAGTAAGGTCCCCACTAACCTGGTCGGTCTCGCCGTAACAGTCGAGGTAGAGCGCGGGCAGTAAGGTCCCCACTCACCTGGTCGGTCTCGCCGTAGCAGTCGAGGTAGGGCGCGGGCAGTAAGGTCCCCACTCACCTGGTTGGTCTCGCCGTAACAGTCGAGGTAGAGCGCGGGCAGTAAGGTCCCCACTCACCTGGTCGGTCTCGCCGTAGCAGTCGAGGTAGGGCGCGGGCAGTAAGGTCCCCACTCACCTGGTCGGTCTCGCCGTAGCAGTCGAGGTAGGGCGCGGGCAGCAGCGCCCCGCGCGCGGGCTGGGTGGGCGCGGCGAGCAGCAGCAGCTCGCACTCGCGGACCCGCAGGAAGGCCCCGGCGCCGGCGCAGCACTGCAGCGCGTGCCCCACCACGGCGCCCACCATCTCCGTACCGCTGCGCCCGATCTGACATCACACCGCCCGTGTTATGGGACTGAGGTAGAATATCATTCAGCTATGGGTTCTCAAAAATCATTGAAAACAGAGCGCTGTTATACTCTTCGAATTCTAATTAAGTAGGTATTCCTATACAACACACACACACTACCCCTATACTGCACAGATGCGCTTATATTTTTTTTGTTGTTTTGGATTATAGGCAAACATGCACAGACATACATATATATATATATATATGATCGAATCCGACGATTCAAAATGCGATAGATAACTTTTTTAAATTATAATTTGAAGTTTTTATATCACTAAAAATGTACTACCAATGAATTATAAAGAAGTTATCTTCAAACTGTTACAACATGGCGGCACATATTGTGCTGGCCCATACACAAAGTAGATATACAATACTGATGAAGGCCATAAATGTACAACATTATACTAACCTTTCTTATCTCAATCTGGCAACAATAACTTTGCGAACACAAAATTTGTCCACAAACAAGGCACATAGTCGGATTCTTGCTATCCTCACGCTCCGAATTGGGACAAGAGAACTCCGATATCACATTCATTAGCTCGGAGAAATCATCCGGCAACTCTATGAGGCGGGGCGGTTCTTTCGGTTCTATTACCCAATTGGGGCGTATCAATCCATTGAACCAGTCATTTGACAAGGCCGACCATTCCAAAGCTTTCCGTCTAGCTAGAGGTTTATCTAACAGATCTTTAAACGAACTAGGCAAATCCAAATATCCACACATAACTTCCCACGTGTCTCCATCCGTCGTCGTTAGTTCAGTCGGTGGATTAATATCGCTCAAGAAATGGAAGAAGAGACAGCAACACCTTAAGAATCCGCGGCATTGTGATTGGACAGTCTCCCAAACACTACTTGGACTAAGATTATCTGTATCAATATTCCCTCTCCGTAATTCCTTTAATAACGGTAGTAAATTTTCTAAATCCTGTCGTTTTCTGTCATCTACACCTTCCATTGGTTCACTAGTACAGTCAGAGACATCGACTATTATTAAAGCTCTTGTCAGCATTGCTCTAAATGCTTGTAATGTGATTTGTCTGGCAAGATGAGTAGGTCGAGCTGGTTCTGAGTTTTTACAGAATAGAGTAGGTGAGGTTAAAACAAGCGCCACTAAAGTTGTGAAAACTTCGTGACTAATGGGCGAAGTTTCTTCTAAAGTAGCTAGAGTGCTTAAGGCATGGTGTGAGATATGTTTGGGGGAGGACCAAGTGGATGGTACGGCTGCGGCTAATCTTATTAAAGCTTGTAGAGCATCTCTATGCCTGGACGGAAGATCTCCCAATAATGGTCGGTGTTCCGCTTGGAATACTGCGTTTGTGCTCAGTATCGTGTAAGCGGTGGCTCTGTACAAAGCCGCTGCAGACACCATGCCACCTGATTCTGATAGCCCGCAAATTCCTGGTAGCATCTGCAATAAAAAAATATTTATAAATTGATTGAATTTTGTAATATTCTAGTTTATATTAGCAGTACGTATGGAGCATTAAATAAGACTACACTAAATCTTACTTTAGCAAAATCTTCAATGAGAGTCTTGGTAGTGTCATGATACTCTTGCTTCTCTGTGTCGAAATGCTGTAGGAACTCTGGAGGCAGTATCGTCTCCGCGTGAGTGGACACGTATACTTCGGTTTCATCAGCGGCTTCTTCTTCCGGTTCCGAAGACATTGCACCAACGCTGCGAGCTCGTGCTCTGCAGTGCATTTCTTCGCAGTATTCCGTACAAAGATGCACTGGTTCTGAGCAAACCTGAAAATTATTTAAAGGTTAAAACTATAAATTAAATCCCTTAAAATAAAGACACATTTGAAAGTAAGTCTTCCAAAAATGTTATCGCTTAAAACATGTAGATTAGGGGCCATCCATAAATCGTGTGATATTTTCAGCATGTGTTAGTGTAGTGAAGTTTAAAATTACATCACTCCATCTAAAAAATCGTATAGTTTTTCAGGTTGTTTTTGAGTGCATAAAAATAGTTGAACCTGTTTTATTTTTTACAGATCTATTTGCAACTCTAATGAGTACGTGCACATTGCGGTTTTAAAGACGCAAATCAAATGAAAAAAAAAATACACAGCGTCACGTAAGCATGCTTCGTACAAAAAAGTGTTGGTATAATGAATAGGTCACATTTTGAATGGAAATGTGTGTGTGTGTGTCACCTGGTGTTTGAGCTTGAGAATGAGCGCGACGGCGTCGGCGTAGGTGTCGTCGGCGAGCGGCGGCGGCGCTTTGGCGGGCAGGGGGGGCGCGCCCACCAGCGGCAGGGCCGTGTTGCAGAGCCGCTCGCACAGCGGGCACAGGTACTCCTTCTTCTCCACGTCGAACGCCGCCGGCTGCCGGATCCGGTACGGTCTGCACGATCATAAGCATCGGTTGAAATAATTGTCTCCAACTCACACATCGATTTAAACGTTTTCTAAAGCTACATAACACTTTGAACGTATTTTGGGTAATAGGAACGCCTAAAACGAAACATTTGAATGCAATGTAAATTGTACTCGACTCGAGAGTAAGCGCCTCATCTAGACCGGCTATAATTCAGTTTAGAAGAAAAAACATTATTGATGTGAAAAAACGAGATAGATAATTTATAATAAATGAGTTTACTGTTCCTCACATTTATTTAAGTATTTTTAAAACAATTGAAACCTAGCACGCCGCGCTTTTATTCTATAAAATGTTTTTTTTTATTGATCACTTGATTTCTTTATTTGATAAAAAAAAACTATTTTCTATTTTTCACTTGAGCTTCATATAAAAGTGACTTATAAAGAGCTCCAAGTGATGTAGCACTTGATACCAACACAGTAGCATTACCTGAGTTTTTCCTTGTCGAGCACCCCATTGACGTAGTTCTTCCAGCAGGTGGCGTGCAGCGCGTGCCCGCAGCTGGACACGTGGGGCTGCGCCCCCAGCCCCGCCGCAGCCCAGGCGCTCCGCCACGCGCCCTCCTCCCCCGCGCCCGTGCCCACCGTGCGCCCGTGCCCGCGCCGCGACAGCACCATGGAGTGCTGCACGAACGCCACCAGCACCATCGGTCTCGACTTTGCCTCTACACGAGCCTAAAAGTTTAATGATTCTTAAGATCGAGTTATATATTTGTAACAAAATGAGCATACCTTAATAGAAACATGGATGCAAACAGAGTGAGCTGTGTGTGTATTACCTCCTCCTGGCACATGATGCAGACGCGCGGCGGGTCGGCCACGCCCCCGCCCCAGACGCCGAGCGCAGCGCCCCGGTACAGCGGCGCCAGGTCCTGCCGGGCCTCCTCCTCCGTCACCTGCGCACACCCCACTCTTGTACACTACTTACTACCTGATTTTACAATATATGACAATTCTCTTGCACTCAGGTAAAAAATACAAACCTCAGTGTTAGTCTCTTCAAAGAGCATGGCGTTGTTGGAAACGAAATTATTGGCCTGCGCCTTCATTTGTGCCATTATCTTCGCACGACGCTCAGCTGCCAATTTCGCGCGTCTCTCTCTTTTTGCAACTAAAATGTAACGAAACAAATTTAAGTAACGTTGCCCAGTATTAGATGAGCACCCGATTGGCGACAGATTTGCTACCCATTCACATTGTGACGATAAGAGTACAGTGGGCTAATTGTGGGTGTTGCGTGGATCTGCCTACATCTTCCGGGTAAGAATGTGAAATACGGTTTCTTAGAAAAAAATTACGAACAAATGAAAAAAAAAATTGCACCAATAAATACAAATTATGAAAAATTGTAGTTTTACTTAGTACAACCAGGGAGTCACTCGGCTGTTCAGGTGGACGTCCTTCGGGAAATCTATGCTTCCTATATTAACATGCACTAGCAGGCGGTCGACCACTGCGCCAACTGTGTTGCGCATATTTAACATACATATCTTATTACACGCAAATGCGTCTACTTTCTTGCTAACCAGTCCCACAAAAGAAAGATTCATCAAAATAATAAAGCCTGAACCTTAGTTTGTATCTTTGTCTTGATTGTTATTATAGAGACGCTCAGTGCAATTATAAGCCTTGAAAGACTTAAATCGAATTTTTAATTATGCTAGCATGTGAAAAAAATCACAAAGTTACACTTCGTAAAAGAATGAGATTTCTGTACGTTATTATTTTATCTAATTTAAATTAATCATACTCATGCAATATTATTCAGATAATCCTGGCACAACATTAAGAGAAATTGAAGTTCAAAGATAAATTTTAACATTTTTTTATGATACTATGGTAAGAAATTCACGCCGCCTAGAGACACTAAAGATGGTAATAGAGCGTTGCCACCTGAGGCCTTGATGTTAGGCCTCGAGCAAATATCTTACCCTCCAAAACGGAACACGTCATGACGTTATGGCAGCAGGAATAGGTAAGGTGGTACCAATCTGGGTGAGTCGATGCGAAACTCTACCACCTAGTCAGATGTCACGGTGCTGGTGACGGTAAGCCTATGCTCGCCTTTTAGGAGCTGCCTGGCAGGAAGGTAGATGGTCTATTCTGCAAAGGAGCCCGGACCAACACGTTCAAATTTCAAATTTCCTGGACTGGTCAAATTCCTTCCTTTGTCGCGTTTAGTCCTGGAGATATTAAATATTCAAAATTTTTACCTTTTGAAAGGTGCGGGGAATCATGAGTTGTCATTCGCCGTTTTATTAGGATAATTACAACATTTAATTTTCACCCGTAATTATCAAACATACCCGCTCCTTCATCCGGCGGTTTCTCTTCTTGGTCCGTTTCCATATTTTCGCCATCACCTAGATGCTCATCTCCTTGACCCAACAGTTTTCTGAAAGTAGTGATTATAAAATAAATATACAATGTATAAGTAAGTTCCGACTGCGCAAAGTATAATATTCGATAACATTATGGAGAAAAATACTAAAAAGTATATCAAATATTGACTGATATTATATCAAATATTATGTTAGAGGATGGATCGCCTGACAAAAAGAAATACATGACACCTAGACACGCAAGAAAGGCGAAGTTGCACTGCCGCCTTAAAACTATATTGAGTTGCTGTCATAACTTAAAATTGAGATTTATGTCTCGACGACGACGTCAAAAAGTTGACAGCAATTTGATAACACTTAACTTAATAGAATTGAACCTAGAAAACGTTTATTAGTGTTACGATTTCTACCAGTCGATTATAACAAAAAGTCGCTCGACTACATAAAGAGTGGACGAACCTCATCCTGGTGAGCAGCCACTTGGCAAGCGCGCGGTGTGCTTCGACCCTGGGGCTGGATACGAGCTTGTGCAGCAGCTGCAGGAGACCGCAACGCGCCGCGCGCTCAGAAAACGCCAAGAACTCGTAGTGCCCGCTCTCCTCATCCCGCACCGCGTATCCGATTAAGTGTAAGGCCTGCCGAATTTTTCATCATTTATTATAAAAAATAAAATATAAACCGTTTATCAAACATAGCACTAAATTTTTATTACATATGTACATTAATAATTTGATCAGTAAAGCAGTATAGAAGTTTGAGTGTTATTAAGAATCCCAGATTGCGCGACAGCTTACTATACGGATAAAAATTAACAGTGACAGTCTCAATCGCGTTTCAGCTTAAACATCGAGTTCAAGGAATAATCAAACAAAGAGTGTCAAATCTAAGAAATCTAAACACAAGTATTGTTATCGTTACAATTAAATTGCGCCCAATCCCATTTATTATTATTGTAATATTTGTTTTTTTCTTTAGTTTTGTTACGTACAAAGTTGTTATGTTCTTGCCTTTAATTTTATTTTGTAGTTATTAGATTTCCTGTCTTTCCTGGTTGTCTGGTAGAGATGGCTTTGAGCGATAAGACCGCCATTTGTACATTTTTTGTAATATTTTTGTTCTGTATTTTACGACTTCTTCGTACAAAATGCACAAATATAATAAAAAAAATTCATTTTATTAACGAAATTGTGTTAGATTTAGGAGATCAAGAATATAGTCTCTTGCTGGATGAGTCCACCGACATGTCAGTAAGCAAATCGTTGGGAATATCGATCAGATATTTTAGTCGATCTTCAAAAACCATAATATACACCTTAGTGGGATTAGTTGAGCTCGAAGATGATACTGCATACTGAATAGTTAACGGTGTAAAAGGATTATTGTTAGTTTTCAACATAGAAATTTAAAAAAAATATATCGGTATTGGGACATATAATGCTACGGTAATGACAGATATCAACAATAAAGTACATGCCTTCTTAAAAAATGCAACTGATAATGATATTTAATTTTAGTTCCCTGCGTGTGCCTTTCTTTACAATTGGCTTTATCTCATGCTTCCGAAGAAACTCTACCACGTTATGTTGATTTTCTTATAAGAGAGGTTTAGTCATTTTGCGAACCGTCGACTATATGTATAACAAAAATATTTATCAAACAATCAACCATTGTCAATTCCCCAGATGTGCAACACCCGATGGATATCAATTCAACCGTATTTTAGAGCAATGGGTAGAATTGAAACTCCTATACGAAGTTGCTAGGTGCGATAACCACTGCTATATGGCAAAAACTCTATACACAATGTATAATGATCCTAGTAATCATTTTTATTTGTTATATTTGAAGCCAATTTTGAAAAAAGTTCAAATTGTTATCAAGCTATTTGAGCAGCAATGTAGATCTAATAAAACTTAACAAGGATTTGTGTGCCTTAGTTAAATCTAATAACGATGACCACTGCTATATGACAGAAACTCTATACACAACGTATAACGATCCTAGAAATCATTTTTATTTGTTATATTGTAAGCCAATTTTGGAAGAAATTGTGAAAATAGCTTGTATTTGAAAGCAGCAATATAGATGTCAGCATTGTCTGAATTTTATGCTGAAACTTGTGATAGAGTGGCGTTCTAGATTGCCAGTTCATTTCAAAATACTCGAGAAACTACCTTTTTTCCGGTAGAAGAAAAACTGAAAGCTATCAAACTTTCCATAATTGATATTGTCGAAGAATTCCAAAAAGATGTATCTAAAATAGATAGACTCATGTCTCAGCGGAGAAACATATTGCACATTAAATGGACATGCACAAATTACACCTTAGAATCCTGGAATGAAGTAATGGATTATAAAGACGCAGCTGGTTAACTGGAGCCCAGACTAATTCCATCGCAGATTTTCACGATTGGCAATATTGTCACTGCCACATTCCAACGCAGAAATTTAACGTGTTTTAGCCAAATTAATGTAGTCAAAACTAAGCTTCGCTACCCTTCGTCGGTATAAACTTGCCATTTTATACATCAAATTCGGCCTAAAGAGGGCTTGGAAATGCTGCTATTCACACAAAGTTCCGGCACCAAGGAATAATATTATAATCTTGGCAACGAAACTTCCACGTCTACTTGCACAACGGCGATGAAGACCAAGATATTAATAATTTATTTGATAATATACTATTAAAACTTTTAAAAAATGTTAATAATGTTGATTCAAATGAAATCAAAATCAAAAATTATTTATTTCTCTTACAAACAGTTTAACAGAATCTATATTCAAAACCAAATAACAAAGTAAGAGACTGGTGTCTGCAACTAGGATACCCTGTGCGAGCAGATCACCAGGCCCCGCTTCAGATCACGGATACTATAGTATTCCTTTACACTCGTGGTTGAGAAACATAATATTATAATAATAACAAAATACGCAAAAATAAAATTTTAGTAATAATACAAGGAAATGGTTATTAGTTTCATATTTCTACTAATATGTAAACAACAAATTCTACAATTTAAGTAGAAATCATTAATTGATGTTTATTATTACATGTATGTACATAATTAAATTTCATTTTTTTAAAATAAAATTAGAAAATTATTTGTTACTGAATGTGTGTGTGTGTGTCCGTATGTGCGTGTGTATGTGTAAAAAAAATATCGATAAAATAGATTTGCACATTAGTCCATCAATATGCAAACGAAAGTGATAGCTTGAAAATCACATATGTAAGAAAGGGATAGAAACCCGCATCTAACAATGACTGACCAGTATATGATGAACTCCGAAAAACATCAAATAATTCAAAATGTTATAATTTTTAATTGCCCTACGGAAAGTTGTACCATCTTTTCGGTAATGTGAAATGCGGCTTTTGTTACTTTACCATTTAATTGAACAAACAGTAATTTTTATCTATTTTTTAATTTTTTATACAATAACGCGACAATGTTTACTGGTCACAAACCTGGTCGATACTGTTCATATCTTTTTAAGTAATAAGCTACATTAGAACAATTACACTTATGTGTTGACAGAACCGTGTTGCCTTATATGCAGCGTCTATTGGGATGTGTGGTCGATGATTGATCGTATTTGGTCATCACTGTAATAACACGTTCTTCCTTTGAAAATTACGAAAACAAAATTGGCATGTGTTAGCATGTCACGTTGTATGCAATGAACTGTTATACTTATTTAAATTCACGCTTCGTTTATAACAGGTTGTCGCAGTATATCTTTGAAATATTGTTATTAAATTAAGACATTTATCGTTTTGTCACATTGTTTATAATAATGTTTTACTAATAAAGCTCTTTTTTTCTTTCAAGATGGGGTCACGATCAAAAATATTAGTAGAAATGGCGAATAAAAATTACCATGTAGATGAGGAAACTCCAGCAAAGCGTCGGCGAAGTTATTCTTCTGGCAGCTCCAGCTCATCTAGTAGCTCAGGTCAGAAATCCTTCATCGAAGACAGCGACGATTCAGTCAGAGACCCGAATTTCACCGTCAACAAAGTAATTGAAGAAGATTCAGATATTGAAGAAGCTTACACCTTGACAACACTGACTACAGTACCTCTAAACGAATTGTCACAAGACTTAATAAATAGTTAAGCATAGAAAATTATATTTCCAGCTCTACAGACCCCATAGCTACATCTGAAGATCCTATTGATGCGGATTTAATATGCGATCAGGAAGCAAATGCAAACACAACCCTCGATGAGGCTGGTCAAGACGTCGTGGCAAAGAATATTAAAAAATAAAACAAATGGAATTACTCCGACAAAGAAGGGGAAGAAGAAACAAAGACGAGAAGAAAAGTGGAAGAAAAATATCGCGAAAGAACTAAGAAACACCGGAAAATCCTACACTTCCATTAAGACTACCACAGTTATGCCAGAACGTTTAATGAAGGAACCTTGCAAAGATAACTGTTCATTTAAATGTCAAATTAATTTTACCATTGACCTGCAAAAACAATTAAATGAAGATTACTTGAATTTGGGTAGTATAGTAAAACAATTAACGTTTATTGCCAACTCTACCGAAGTTATCGTTCCCAAAGTTCGATATTCGAAAATAAACTCCGAGGGAAACCAAATTCAATCCAAGCGTGAACATGTCAATGCATACCATTTTATGTCATCAGGTAAAAAAAATAAGAGTGTGTAAATTATTTTTTAAAAATACATTGGCTATCAACAACCGTCCCATAGAGACAGCTCTGAAGAAAAAAAAATATAACACAAACATTGCTACTATGGAGGATAAGCGTGGATCACGTGGGAAGCAACCCAAAACTAATGACGATTAGAAAGCTGGCGTATTATCCTTTATTATTAACGCTATACCTAAAATAGAATCGCATTACGCCCGAGCTAATACGACCAAACAGTACATTGTAGCAAATCTGTAGCAGATCTGCATAGAGATTATGTTGAACTATGTAAATCTAACAATGCTCCTTACACGAGTTATGCCATTTTCTATCGCATTTTTAATCAGGACTTTAATATATCGTTCTTTACGCCCAAAAAAGACCTTTGTGATACCTGCGACGCATACAAAAATAGTTCCGATGAAGAAAAAATACTAATAAAGGAATCCTATGATACACACATTCGAGAAAAACAACTATCCCGAATAGAAAAGGAGAATGACAAGAAGAAAACTGATACAGTGGTAGCAGTCTATGATCTGCAAGCTGTGTTTCAATGCCCGAAAGGAGAAATATCTGTATTTTATTATAAATCTAAACTAAATGTTCTGAACCTAAGAATCTAGGACATACAGCAAAACCATGTTGAAAGCTTTGTTTGGGACGAATCCAATCCGAATAGAGGAGTGAATGCAATAGGAACTTGTGTCTTTAACTATCTTGAAAAGGTTTGCGCAGCAGGTAAGGATTTGGATGTCATCTTTTATTCTGATAATTTCCCTGGGCAGCAAAAAAATAAATTCATGGTCGCTATGTATTTATTTGCGGTACAAAAATTTCCAAACTTAAAATCTATCACACATAAGTTTCTGATCAAAGGACATACGCAGAATGAAGGTGATTCTGCAAACTCGCAAATTGAAAGGCAGGTGAAAAGACAATTGAGAAGTGGACCCATGTACACTCTAGATGCCTTTATAGCTGCAATAAAAGCTTCTAGAAAAAAAAGCTCTCCTATTCATGTTACTGTGTATATGTGTTATTCAGATATTTATGATTGGAAGGATGTCTGTAGTCAAATGAATTTGG
>NJDC01058118.1:51315-64651 GCA_002245475.1 Calephelis virginiensis
GGGACGCAAGCTCTCAAGTTACATTGACGTGACTGCTTGCTCAACAAAACTTTTAGATAGAACCGAAGGTTGGCATGTGGACGGAGAAATCACTAGTTCAGATCATAGCGCTATTATGATTAAAATGGGATTGGGAAAATGCGATGCTGTCGGGGTGTCCAGAACAACACGACAATATAAAACTAAAAAAGCAGATTGGACTGAATTTCGTGAGAAACTAGGCCAATCGCTAATTGATTGCTATCTTAGTCTGGAGACTGTCGATAGCATTGCAGATTCCCAAAACATGGAAACCGTTATAAGAAAGTATACTGAGTCGATTATAACTGCATGTAACAAAACCATTCCCAAACTTAAAACAAGGGATAAGTGTGGTCTACCGTGGTGGTCTGAATATCTGGACAAACTTAAACGCGAAGTTAAAATACTGAAAAACAGGATTCCCCGAGCCGCATACATAAGAAGAAAGGGAGTGGTAGAAACATACCTAGCTAAAAAAACGGGAATACGAATTGGAAACATCAAAATCTCAAATAGAAAGCTGGAAGGAATTCTGTCAAAAACAAGATCGAGAAAGCGTATGGGATGGAATATACAGGGTAATTGGCCGGACGAGAAAGAGGGACGAAGACGTACCACTCGAAAGTAACGGCAGAAATTTTAATCCCAAGGAGTCGGTTATGCTGCTTGGGGATACGTTCTACTTAGAGGACTGCCAGGACAATGAAACTGATGAACATCAGCGTGTAAGGCTCGCAGCAGATGCAGTCAATAAAACTATCGACGAAGACGACCAAATTGACCCGCCTTTTACCATGATTGAACTAAAGGCCTCACTCTCAACTTTTAATCCCAAAAAAGCTTCCAGTGCCGATGGACTAACATCAGACATCTGCAACAGGGCTATTGACAGCAATCCCCAGCTTTTATTAACAATTATAAACAAATGTCTGGAACTACACTACTTTCCAAAATTATGGAAAAAAGCTACGGTCATTATTCTGAGGAAGCCAGGCAAAGATGACTATCGATCTCCTAAGTCTTACAGACCAATCGGCCTTTTGCCCGTACTGGGCAAGATAGTAGAAAAGATGGTCATGAAAAGAATAAAATACCACATCTTGCCCAGTATGAGTACCCAACAGTACGGGTTCATGCCCCAGAAGAGCACCGAAGACTCCCTCTATGACCTAATGAAACACTTAAAGTCTAAACTGAATGAAAAGAAAATAACAACCATAGTTTCATGGGATATAGAGGGAGCATTCGATAGCGCTTGGTGGCCAAAGATCAGGACTAGACTGGCGGAGGAAAACTGCCCGATAAACTTAAGGAGACTGATAGATAGTTATCTCAGAGATAGATGGGTTACGATACGATATGCTGGAGAAAGCCACAGTAGACCAACACACAAAGGATGCGTGCAAGGTTCAATTGGCGGGCCCTTGCTATGGAACATCCTGTTAGACCCGTTACTCAAGGGACTCGAGATCGGAAGTTACTATGCACAAGCCTTTGCCGATGACATTGTACTGGTCTTTGATGGTGACAATGCTGCTGAAATCGAAAGAACTGCAAATAAGGCCCTTCAGTATGTTTGGAACTGGGGAGTTGAAAATAAACTTAAATTTGCGCCAAGTAAAACAAAAGCGATGACCATCACTAAAAAATTAAAATATAATGACCCCAAACTTTCTATGGGAGGGACACCAATCAAAACCACACAAACAATCAAATTACTTGGACTAACGATTGACAGCAAGATCACCTTCAATGCCCATATAGAGAGTGCATGCAAAAAGGCTATAGCAATTTATAAACAGCTGACAAGAGCGGCCAAAATAACCTGGGGACTTCATCCTGAAGTCCTAAGGATTATTTATGTGGCGGTTGTAGATTCAATATTGCTATACGCAGCGAGCGCATGGGCACCGACAGCCAGTAAGATATGCACAAGGAAAAAACTGGAAGCTGTGCAAAGGGGATTCTTACAAAAGATCTGTAAGGCATACCGGACAGTGTCAGTCCACTCCACACTAATTTTAACCGGTATACTACCAATCGATCTAAGAGTACGCGAGATGGCATCCCTGTACGAAGCAAAAAAGGGCTATGCATTAAATGAGCTGAGTGGAAGAGATGTTGAGCAAAACGCTTCTCCAGCTGGCGCACCACATCCAGCTGAACAAATTTGCTTGGAGATCCAACACCTGGAAGACCAACAGCAATACGAAGAAAGTAAAGAATTCGCAGTACGTTTCTTCACTGACGGCAGCAAGATTGGCGGCCGTGTTGGGGCCTCAGTATCCATATAGAATGTCGAGAACGAAACAAAGGCCGTCAAGTTTAGCATGCCGTCATATTGCACAGTCTATCAGGCGGAGCTCCTGGCAATTTGCGAAGCAACAAAATTAGCCCTCCGAAGGCATGAAACGTCGATGGCATTTCTGAGTGACTCCATGGTGGCACTCCAAACAATAGTTAAAACGGAATCACTCCATCCCCTAGCCATCGAAGCCAGAGAAAACATGCGCCTCCTACTCAGTTCGAATAAAAACATAGCTCTTTATTGGATAAAGGCACATGCTGGCCTCGATGGAAATGAACGTGCTGACGAATTGGCAAAGGATGCAGCGAAAAATATGAAAACTCTTCCTAAGTATGATCTTTGCCCGATATCTTATGTTAAGACCATTCTTCGGAAAAGATCGGTAAATGAATGGAATAAGAGATATGTAAAAGGAGAAACGGCAAAAATCACAAAAAAATTTCTACCCAACGCCATCGTTGCCTATAAAGTGGCACGTAAAATAAAGCCATTCGGAATCCTAACGCAGGTTTTGACGGGTCAAGGTGGATTCTCGGAGTACCTATTCAGATTTAAGTGCAAAGAGAATCAATCATGTATTTGTCAATCTGATTGCGAAGAGACTTTGATGCACGTACTCCTTGAGTGTTCAATACATGCTGTTGATAGATATAATGTAGAACTATGTATAGAGAAATATTTAAGTGTAGATAATATAAGTAGTATAATGGAGAGTAAAAGTAAGGATAGATTTTTAGAATATTGTGTAAAAATAGTTAAAAAAGTAAACAATAGGAATAAATAGCATAAGAAATTACATGTTTCTAAAATATTAGTATATTTTAAGTAAGCATATAAAATTGAAGTAAAATAGAATAAGAAACAATATTGTAGCAAACACCAGACTGAAATTAAAAATGCGTCAACAATTTTATTTACCCTAAAATAAGCAAATAAAGGCAGTACAGTAGTTAGAGGGAAATTCCATCCCATACAGAAAGACAGAGAATGGAACGATAGAAAGAAACAGTATGAGGAATGACAATACGAGCAGCAAAAATGCGAGAACTAGTATGAAAAAGAATTGTAGAACTAAAGTCTACGGCTCTAACGCCGGATGTGTATAGAATTTAAAAAAAAACTGCTACAGCTTATCTCAGCGGTAACAAAACCCTGTTGGAGAGGGACCTAGAAACCCTCTTCAACATCGGTGAGTCAGTGTTCCTAGCAGGCGACCTAAACAGTAAGAATGTTCTATGGCGATGCCAGCGGAATAACTCCAACGGCCTCGCACCTAATAGGCGTGCTGATAGGTTAGACCTCATCCTAGTAGCTCCCTCCGAGCCTACTAGATACCCTCTCATAGACGAGGACTATAATATCCATCACAGTCCCAGACCTAGCACTACTACGCGGCGTTTCTCTGCGGGTACGCTCCGTAGAAGTGCTACACGAACTAGACTCCGATCACAGGCCCGTAGTATTGAAACTAGGGCCCGACGATCCATCCCTATTGGTAACCAAAAACAAACAGGTTGTAGACTGGCAAAAACTCAATACAAAAATCCAGTCCCTACAATCTGAATTCCTCGAACAAATTCCTGATTTAATAATCACAGTCGAGGAAGCAAAGACCGCCACTAGTCTACCTACTAGACACGTCCAGACCCTAGTAGACTCATCTTCTAGTACTGTCCCGGACGTACATAAAGATAGATTAGCCCTCCCTGACGACATTCGGAACCTAATTAGAAAACGACTCTAATCTAGAAAATAGCAAACGACTCTTAAATAAGTTTGTCGTCTTCCAGCCCACTAAATACTGGGGTGGAAGATTTAAGTTTCAACATCCTTGCAAAATTTATCAAACCTTTCGATGGTGAAGTCAAAATTATCACTATTTCTAAAGAATTGTGAAAATGCTCTTAGTTTAGCTTCTATATCACAGCAAAGGATTTATTTAAGTACATAATTTCGCAATTAGAGGGCAAAGCCGAAACCGCTTGCTCTCTAAAAATTTTCGACACCCGGATAGAGCTAAACTAATGTCGGTGAAACAAAACATTGGGACCATTTAATTTTAGAATTACAAAATCGCAACATTAAAACAGGCGAATCCATAACTAAGTATAGCTTGCGCCTAGAAAATTACCTGACACGTCTACAAATGAACATAGTTCACTCTACTAGGGATCAAAGTGAAGTAAAAGGTCGAATCGCTAGTACTGAAGACCTAGCTCTTCACACATTTTTGTTAGGATGACCCAGCCATATTTCGACCATAGTCAGGTGTCGTAATCCAGTAAACTTACAAGATGCCATTAATTTATCCTGCCAAGGGGAGAAATTACAAAACTACATTCAATCCTCCAGACAAGAATCAAAACCTAGGTGCAGTGCCTGCGGAAAAATTGGGCCTTCAGATAGGAACTCTTTTCAAAACAGGCAACAACGTTCTATTCATATTTCAAATTCTGCTTATTCCCAACCCCGACCTTACCACAATCAACCCTCTACTTCTCATAACTCGCAAAGTAATCCACCCGTATGTAGATATTGTAAAAATATCGGACATGATATCGGCCAATGTAAGAAAATATTATTTAATAATACGCGTAAAAATTATCACCCTCAACAGCAAGTACACAACTTTACCGGGATAAGTAATAATAACTTTAATCCAAATAATTCTACACACGATATACCCGATGTTAGTACAAACTCTAACTACGACAATAATCATTTAAACTAAAAGTGATTCCGGTCTTGCGTCGTACGGAATGGCTAAATCAAACCGACGCCTCGCACAATTTTTCTAATTCTGCTATTCCTAAATCTAATTCTACTCTAACTTGTCACTACAATTCAAATGTATTAAATGAAAATAAACAAATTGTTTCCGATAAAACTAATAATATTTCTTGTAACTCTTTTAGACATAAGTATGCGAATCGTATTAAATCCTATGGTGACATTATCAAATCGAATAAAGCTAGCTATGACAATAAACCTTCTTATTCTTATAAAAACAATTATACTAGTAGTTTTAATAAAAATACTCATACCAATTCTTCTATGTTCAATATTAAACCCACTGAATCTACTAAATCCACTGAATCTACTAAATCCACTGAATCTTCTAGATCCACTAAATTTAGTAAACTTAATAAATCTGCTAAATTTACTAAATCTTCTAAGCCCACTGAACCTAGTAATTACACTGTATCTACTAATCCTTCTAATACCACTAAATGCGATGTCTACGAAATCCATTACAATAATAAAATACACCTACCACATGTTTATATAAAATCGAAATATTCCGACAAATTATTAGTTTTATTGATCGATTCTGTCTTTACTTAAACAATCGTCATAACAAAACCAACCAGAATTGAACCCTGAAACAATACAGTTTAAAGGTATAGATTAAGGCACTCAATACTTTAACAGACTTGGTCATTTTAAATTAGACTTCGTATTCCCAAATAAAAATATAGTCCTTAATAAATTTCATTTGATATCAGACTGTATTAATATAGAATTCGACGGCATAATTGGTAACGATTGCCTTCAATTTCATAACTGCAATATAGACTACAAAAATAAAGTTTTAGAAATAAACGGTCACATCATACAAATTCATTTTACTAAACCCGTATATGCTATTCCGGCGCGATCTGAAATGATTGTCGAATGCAACGTAGCAAACCCTGAAGTAACAATGGGTTACATAAATAAATCCGAAATCCAAGGTGTATTTTTATCACAATGTCTCGTTAATTTAAAAGATAACAATCATGTTATCTTTTCTATTCTTAACACTATTCTTAATACTAATAGCACTGACGTTTTGATCAAACCCTTTTGTGTAGAATTAAATTCTTGTGTCTTATTAAATTTTTCGTCAAACACTGTCAATAACATTATTTTTTCTAACCTTAATAATCATACTCCTATATCAAATAGAAGTTCTGAAGTAGTAAAACAAATAAGGACTTCACATCTCAACCTCGAGGAGTCTCAAGCCTAAATAAACCTATGCTCCAAATTTAATTATTTATTTTACTTAGAAGGAGATATCTTAACCTCCACCAGTACTATAGAACACAAAATCAAAACCACTAGTTCTCAACCAATTCACGTTAAAACATAAAGGTATCCCGAATGTCACAAGGAAGAAGTAAACAAGCAAATACAGAAAATGCTAGATAAGAAGATAATAAGACCGTCCAATTCTCCTTAGTCTTCCCCAATTTGGGTTGTTCCCAAAAAACAAGATGCATCTGGTGAAAATAAATGGCGTAAATTCATTGACTATAGAAAACTCAACGATACCAGCATTGGAGATGCATATCTTATTCCCAACATCACAGATATCCTAGACCAGTTAGGTCATAGTAAATACTTCAGTACCCTAGACTTATTATCAGGTTTCCATCAGATAAAAATGAACTCTAACGACGCCGCAAAAACTGCATTCTCTGTCCCAAATGGCCACTATGAGTATAATCGAATGCCATTCGGTCTCAAAAATGCTCCAGCTACATTTCAGAGACTGATGAACTCAGTACTCTCCGGTCTCCAAGACCTCCATTGTTTTATATATCTTGATGACGTCAATATATACTCTCACTGTCTCTCTTCCCATATTGACAAACTCAAACTCGTTTTCGAAGCCCTTAGACGGCACAATCTCAAACTACAGCCAGACAAATGTGAATTTCTTAGACGAGAAGTCGCATGCCTTGGCCATATTATAACTGATAAGGATGTGTCCCCAAATCCAGACAAAGTCAAATCTGTGTAATCTTATCCTACTCCCAAAACCCCTAAGCATATAAAAAGCTTTTTAGGACTAGTTGGTTACTATCGCAAAGACTTTTCTAAAATCACCAAACCTTTAACTTCCCTACTAAAAAAAGACATAGAACTCAATTGCTATGATACATCCTACAGCAAAATATCTGTCTATAACAGAGGATAAGTTAACGTATTCGGTGCTAAACAACTTAAGTGAATGCAAAGTGTTACAAAGTGACATCTATCTGTGCAAACTCGTAGATATCCATTCAAGTGTCGCTAATCCAATTTGTGAAACAATTATGTTATCCCAACACGTTGAAAAACTCCCTAATTGTTGTGATTTTAGGATAATAAAAATAAACGGCGATGTCGATATATGGCAAAAATTAACAAATAATCGTCGGATTTATGTCCAATCCGATATTACCAAACTTTCTAATACTTGTAACAATAAAATTAAAGATTATGATATCAAAGGAACGGGAATCCATATATTACCTAAAAATTGCAGAGGATATCACAAACTTTTACAATTCATACCATCCTCGGATATCATTACCCAAATTCATGTACCACTACCTAACTTTATATTATCGAAGATGATTGTTGTTCTAAGAAAAAATATAATGATACTATTTGTCTCCTTTTAAATTGTCTCATCTGAATTTAGATCAGCTGCAATATGCTGCTCATAGGTTGAATGAGTTTGATGACGAATTGACAAAAATCGAAAATCAACCTTACCATATCAAATATAAATTTTACTTTAGCATAATTACTACATTAGTCTCTATCATTGTTTTATCCTTTATAACATACAAATTGTATAAATGTTTTTGTCCTTCTCCGAAAAATTGTTGCGTTCAAATTTTTAATTCTTGTTATAATAATCCTAGAACAGCTGTCCGAACTAGAACAGGTATAGAACTAAAGGATATAGAATACAACACGAACAGCACCAATTGCTCCCCAATTAATTAAAGGAGAAATCTTGAAGCAAGTTTCTGAGATTAAAATATTATCATTTATTCCCAAGTTATGTTCTATATCATAAAAAAAATGTATTTCCTATAATTATATTTCATGTGTTTAAAATTGTATCATGTTACTTTTGTGTTTTATTGTGTACTTTTGTGTGTTACTATGTGTTTTTATGCTTTACATTAACATTGCTTTACAGTAACATTGTGTTTACAGTATTTTCAGACAAAAAAAATATACATATATTCTATATGCATAACTTATTTCTAGTTTAAAGGGCTTGGATCATACTCACATCCTTTTACTATTTCCTTATGTTTCGTCCTAAAGGGGGGAGGTGAGTATCGCCTCTGTGGTCTAGCGGTCCGGGTGTTGGACTTGATTGCATAAGGTCCCGGGTTCGATCCTGGGTCGGCCAACAAAAATAAAAATTGGTTTTTTCCAATTTTCTAATTAAAAAAAATGTTGGTCGGGATTGGAAATGTGCCCGGTTGGCGATAGGCTCACCACCTATCACATTGTGGGACTTAGTGTCTTCGGCTAGTCGTGGGTGCCTTGGTTGTACCTCTGCCTACCTCTTCGGGGATATGGGCGTGAAGATACTTTTTTTTTAAGTATCGGGAAGACGAAACAGACCGCTGCTGGAGGGTTGGTTTTTTTTTTGAATGACTAACTTGTTGCTAATCTTGCGATTTTTTGCAACTTCACCGAACTTTGTGGGCCGAGCAGAGTGCTCAGCCCGAGATATCATTATTTAGATGGATTGGGCTGTTACCTACAACGCCAGCACCAAGGGCTGTCTCCCGGGAGACCGTACCTCGACTTGGTGCTGCGTTCTAGTTACTGGGTGGACTTGATGGAGGAGTATTTGTGGCTCGTCGCTCGGCGTTAGGCGCCGGGCGCAAGAGAGGTCTTCGTCGTCGAGACCGGCGGCGACGGTGTAGTGTAATGTTAAAGTGATGTGAGTTTTTCGTGTTCCAGTTTGGAGTTGGGAGAATAGCATTTGCCGCGGTTATTGGGTCCGGAGAATCCGATAACACGTGGCGAGGTCTTCTATGATTGGAGGGAGCGTTCGCGACCGGTGTGTAGTCACACGCGGATGCTACCACCGGGTTCGGGTGGGCAGCCGTTTTTTCAAAGTAACGCTCCGATAGTTCTTTGAAATGCTGCGCTATAGTGGGTAAATCGAGGTCGCGATGTAGGTTGCGAACGTACCACGGGGCGCCTGTGGCAGTTCGCATGAACCTATTCTGGACTACTTGAAGCTTTTTGAGATGGGACGGGAACGAATGCGCGAAGGCTACGCTACCGTATGCTAAAATGGGTCTAACACAAGTTTTGTAAAGTGTCACTTTGTTACGAAATGACATTTTACTATTTTTATTAATAAGATAATGGAGACGGCTAAGTACGAACATAGCCTTGTTTGTGACGCTCTTAATATGCGGTTCGAACGACATATTTTTTGTGTCTAAAGTGACCCCTAGGTATTTTGTTGAATTTTCCCAGGGGATCGCTCTTCCGAACAGTTTGATGGTGCTCGGACTGGGTCTTAACCGTTCGGGTGTGAGACCTCGATTAAAGTACACCGCTGCACTTTTATCGGGGTTCACTTCTATACGCCACTTCCTGAACCAGTCGCCCAGGAGAGTGGCCGCGTTTCTAAGATTGCAGCCTATTTGTTTACCGCGACGGAGGGTTGAATATAGAGCCGTGTCGTCCGCGAAGAGGGCTACGTGGACGCGCGGCGGTCGGGGTACGTCGTTCATGTAGAGGGTGTATAATATGGGTGAGAGCACCGAGCCCTGCGGCACTCCCGCCTTTAGGGGCCTACTGCTAGAGAGAGTCCCTTCTACACGAAATCTGAATTTGCGATTCGACAAGTAGTCTCGTCTGAGAACTAGTCTGTCTGGCACGCCCATTTCGTAGAGCTTATAGATTAGGCCGTTGTGCCAGACCTTGTCGAACGAATTGGCCACGTCGAAGAATATCGATCCCGTGTATAAGGGTAGTCGTCTATTCAGTCCGTCTAGTATGTGCTCCGTGAGGCGGTGCACTTGATTTGTACATGAATGAGCTGCCCGGAAACCAAATTGCTCATCCATTAACAATTGTTTCTCGGCTACGACCGTCTTAAGTCGGGCGAGTATAAGACGCTCGTATATTTTGCCGAGCGAATTGATAAGACTAATCAGGCGGTAACTACTCGCGAGGTTACGGGGTTTACCCCGTTTATGTATTCCGATGACGGTGGCTTCTTTCCTCTCATCAGGAAAGGCACTGCCTGCTAGCAATACATTGAAGATGTTTACTAGTAGGTATATAAGTGCGGACGGAAAGTACTTTATTACTCTATTCGAGATACCGTCAGGCCCCGGGGCCTTTCTATTGTGAAGATCTTTGATTATATCTTTCACTTCGTCGTGGTCGGTGGGGAGGGTTGGTTTATAGAAAAGAGGCTCAACTATTAGAAACTCCCAAAAAGATATTCTTGATTATTTACATTTTAAAGCAGAAATAGCAAACTCTGTACAACACTTTACGCCAATTAGAAAACCAATTCACATGTACGAAGAACTTGTACCATCATATGCAGATGTAATGAAGGCAACTAACAGCAGCAAAAGAAAATTTGTGCCTCAACCACCGTTGCAGCTTAGGACAGCCTCGTCAGACCTTGCTTTCTTTATGTCTTTAATTAATCACACCTTTAGCATTGTAATGAAAATAACAAACAAGATACTTTCTCAGGACTGAGGAGGATAAATATTTTCATTTTCAAAATAATATTTTTTTGCAATAAAGCTGTTAAAACTCTTTTAGCAACAAATACCTATGATGTCGTTGGTAACGATAGGTTTAAATTCTGCCTTTATCCAATTTACCAGTTATATTCACTACACATTGATTTAGGTAGTGATACTATCAATATAATGCCCGAAATATTTGCTTTGCTTCCAAATGAATTAAAAAAACTTTTGAAATGATGTATACATTAATTAAGAGTCAGATACCAGAGTGGAAACCAAAATTATTTACTCTGGATTATGAAATGGCAGCAATTAAGGCCATTGAATTTGTTTATCCTGGAGTACCTGTAAACAGTTAATACTTCCATTTTTCTAGGTGCTTGTAGCGAAAAGCCGATAAGTTCGGTTTAACAACATCCAAGTTTATTCGAGAGCATATAAAAGAATGTATGGCTCTACCCCACTTAACTTAAGAACTGACGGACGATGCTTGATTGTACATAATGTGGAAGTGTCATAATAATGGTAATGTGACAAAATTCAACTAATATTTTGTGGATACTTAGCTCCGTAGAATCATCTTTTTTTTTCATTGGATGGCCTTGTTATAAACAACAGAATTGAACCACAAACATGGTTAAATCTTGGCAATGAACTATCAATAAAACAGTTCAAATGGAACTACCTAACGTAGCACAGTTTTTAACTTTGTTACAAGAAGAAGCTAATTATATTGAAATATTAACTATGCAAAGAAACAAAGAGACCTATCGTATTCATATAGAAATTCCTGAAACTATACAAATTGATGAACCCATTTCCAATCGCCTAGATCACACCAGATCAACGGCGAGTAAGTTTTATTAGTAATGATATTGTATCATTATTATATTGTATTGTTGTAGGTATTGTATTAATAATTGTAGTTAAGATATAAAATAATTATTGTGAGTTATGTTTTAAATTTATATAAAAACGGTTTTGAATAATTGCAAGAGGCTGATTATTGTAATTAAGAATAATAATAATTATTATTATTGTTGATTAGTTATATTTCAAATCCATGTGTTAGACTGATTATTGTAATTTATATTTATAAGCGTTGTATACAAGACTGATTACTGTGATTTATCATGTTAACTATTCCATTTTTCGTCGATTGTTAAAATAATTGTTAAGAAATAGCATTGTATTTTTCCTATAATACCTTGACATTTACTTGAATTATATCAGCATACCTAAGATTTTGCATTCTGACTACTAATATTGGTTAAAAAAGTTGAGGGGCTAACGGCATTCTATCGGCCGAATCGGACGAAATTCAGCGGGGTAAACGCCAACTAAGCTATATTACCTGCGCAAAACATCTTTACAGCTTTAAATTACCAGTTGTCATGTACAAATATACTTGAAATGTTTTAAAAAGTTATCAAATGATCCCTTATCAAAAATCCCTGATACAGAATTAGTGCTGGTGTTTGACGAAAAATCGATAAAAAAGCACTGACAATACAATCCAAAAGAATATCCAGTACATGGATTTCAAATCCATGAAACCTGCAACGGGAGAACAGGCAAGCAACAAGCAACATTTGCGCTTATTAAGTAAACATGTTTCAGTTTAAAAACTAAGAATACCGTAGACTACTACATACTAATAGTACAAGGTTTAACCTATATTTGAGCGCGCACTCAGACGAACATATAGATGGAATGACTTAACTATGATTGCTACTATAAAATTGGCGTCTTTTTTTGCAGAACACAAAATAGCTTCAAACGCTATGGACAATCTCATTGGTTTATTGCCTCAAATATGTGCAGACTGTAAAATAGCTAAAAATATTAAATTAAAAAGAACAGTACAACAAAACAAAATAGTACAGAACAAAAGTACAAGCAGTAATTAATAACTGTATAGGAGTATCCGAAAAGAAAACATTGGTAAAGGATTTCAAATTTCAGAAATTCTCAATATTAATTGAAGAAAGCACAGACATCAGTGTCATAAAAACTGTAGCTTGTAGTTGAGGTACTTTCATTTAAAACTGGGTCAAATTAATCAATCGCTTTTGGAATCTGATCCAATTGTTTAAGTGCCAATACGACAGATCATTCAGCTAATTCTGAAAATGTATTTACTATAGTCATCGAATCCTTCAAGAAGTATTCAATTCCTTTAGTAAACATCATAGGTTTTGGTTCTGATAGTGCCAATACCATGATGGGTTGCCGCAATTCTGTCTCTAGCTGATTTCGAGAGCTTTGTAGAGGAATCACTGTTCTGAAATACATTTGTCACTCTTTACATCTCTGTGCCAAAGATGCGAGCCAAGAACTTCCTTACACCTGTGAAAAACTCTCCAGTAATATATATTATAACTACTTTGGAAACAGCAAAGTTCCAACAGATTGCTCAAGTAGAGGTACATGGAATTTTACGTCCAGCACAAACTCGCTAAATGCTGTAATTGATAGAAAATTAGAACAG
>NJDC01058118.1:83779-103521 GCA_002245475.1 Calephelis virginiensis
CCCGCCGCGCCCCCCACGCCCGCCTCCTCGCCCAGCGCCACCTGGCTCACGGCCAGCCGGAGGCTTTGCTCTTGGCTTACGAAGTTTTGTAGCCTGCGATACGCGATACATTCATGAATATTCGACAACATTTTTATTTGTCATGACATTGCAACACCTATATCACAACAAAATGTAGCACTCGAGGAATGTTCGACGTCACAGCTATTAACGCAAGGAACACAAATTCGAGAAGCCGTTACACATATACTATTTAAATAACGCGCCTCGGTATATTTCGTGTTTACGAATTTAACCGATCATGATACCAATGTGTGATCGTCACTTTGGAAGCCAAAACTCGTCAGCACCTCGACTGTGATGGAAATGACAGCAATTACAACTCTATATAGATATCTTTAGAATACATTCGGATTTCCGAAGCTTGACGAATATAGCATAATTTCTTAATTATTTTAATTAATTATTAATTAGTATATGTGTACAATTCTTTGTCTGGTATCAACAACTCAGAACACTCAGTTGGACCTCGGTCGTCAGACAAAGTGATTTGCTTGGCTGAGTTTGTAGAAAGTTGGAAGATTTTCCAATTCCATCACTGCACTATGTCATCACATTCTCAAATATAACGATGCACAAAAAAGGAGCAAAGTCAAACGTAAAGTAGAAAAGTCAACCCGTTGTGTTTTCGAAGTTTATCGATATTATAATTATAATATTGTTGTCCTATTGTAAGAGTTTAATAAATTATGCCAAAGTTAGTTGTTTTAGAATTCCATTTTTATTTTTAACTTACACGCAGGCACACAAGAAAGCACCCACGCACACAGACTCAACTTATAAGGAAGTTAACTGAATCACTTCGTTACTACCCTGAACACTAACAGGCTATTATAACATGTTTTTCTTCAAAAAAAAATCTCTTTGACAGTAGCCTTGTCTTACATCAAGTAGTACACATACGCATATACCAGGTGACGCTAAAAAATGTAAGTAAAAATAAACTCACCAGGCAAGCAGCTTCATGGCGAAGGTCTGGTGCGCGATGACGTGCGCGTGCATGACGAGCACCTTGAGGGCGGGACCGTGCCGAGACGTGAACCTTTCGAACATCGCCATGCCACTAAGTACCGTTATAATTATCACACATGCAATTGGAATATAAACTAAATATACGAGAAAATTACTTATCAAAATATTATTTTTCGCATAGCTAATTTTAGTTAATTTCACCATCTATACGAATTCAATAATTATTTGAAATTTTTTTTCAGAATGTCGTCTGCTTATATAGAAATTTACTTTTGTAAGCGAAATACCAAGTAACTTCTGTGGTTGGAACATTAAATAAAATTTACAAAAACATAAAACTATACTGTTTCTTTGCAAACAAATTCAAAACTTCTGATTGGCTGTTTATTTATCTATTAAAAACAGAACGCTAATATTTTTCAATAAAAAAAGAAACTTTTTTAAATATTATTCAATAATAATGCTTATAAAATATTGGTAACGATAAAAAATCACGGATGGCGCACAAACTATATTCATAATGTTTGGAAACAAAGTTGTTGGTCATGACAAATGAAGATGGCGTTGTTATCAAAAAGATAATTAACAACAGAAATTTAATAATGTTTGAACATTACAATTTTAATCATTTATATTGAATATCTATTATGGTCGAACTTCGATCCATGGGCGACCACTAGTATATATCATTTGTTATAAACAATCTATACTAATAAAAAAAAATTGATGTGTCTGTTTGTGATATTAAAATAACCATTTCTTACTACATGTTTGTCTTTCTGTTTATTCAGTATAATTTATGAAATGGCTGAACCAATGTTGACAGTACTTTTACTGGAAATTAGACGATGTGATAAGGAGTAACAAGCTGTAGAGACGTGATGATAGACTACTTTTATAACTAAATAACTTTTTTGTTAAATTCCACGCGGACGAAGTCACGGTCACAACTGGTCCTATCCTATTAATATTATAAATGCGAGAGTTTGTTTGATACTCCTTCACGCAAAAACTGCTGAACCGATTTTCATGAAATTTGGCACACGCATATGGTTTTTTCAACACGTCAAACACGCGGGCTACGCCGTGGGCCACGCCAGTATAGAATAAAAAGACGAAGTCACAAAATGGTTTCTATAAAGTAATGTTCATCGTGCAAATTGCAATCATGTGTTACAAATACAAAATGTTTTACTTTTCAATATCAGTCTTGAGGTTATCACAGATCTGGAAGGAGTTGCACTTGACGATGGCCCGGCCCTCGCGGTCGATGAGGCTCACCAGCTCCACCGAGTCACGGTGGTTGCATTTCATCACTCGCATCAATGTCGTGATCACCTGACGAATCATACGCACACTTATCATCAGTTCTCAGGTAGTTTATATACTTCTTATCGTCGTTGCTTGATGGAATTCCATTCTTGAAACAATTTATTTACAAAACTTGTACTTTCCGCAATGAATTTTTTTAATTTTTACTATTAAGCCAACCGGTTTCGCTTTCCAAGCATCATTAGGGCTATATAACAAATTGTTATGTAAAAATAAAAAACAAATATTGTAGAAATTACAAGTGTTGTGAATAAATTGTTTCAAGTTCTCAGGTCACCCAGAATTAGTAGCAGAAGGCCGCCGATCTCTAAAAAAAAACTCAAGATGAAGGTTCCCTTTTTTGCCCATTGCATCAGTACTTGCCATTGCAATGGTCTGTTAAATTTTATAAGTTTCCCAAAAAAACAGACCACAATAAGCATTAATATAAGCAACATGCTTAAATTTACAGTTGTATAGTGAAGTGTTTGTTTTGTATTGAAAAACAAGCACATAAACAATTTTATGAGACACACGCGGTCTTTGAACACCAAAAATGTTAATGATGCCTAAGTCAAGGTAGTATGCCTATACACGCTAAGCCTTCCACTTCGTCTGTCCTGTGTGCCAAGTGTGAGTTCTTGAAATTATTTACTTTACCATCGCCTTTACGTTTAACGACCCAAATGTATGGAGTTATTGTCAGCGCCTCTAGCGGATAATCGAAACAACTAAATTATTCCATACGTCATTTGGATCGTCCAAACGCAAACGCGGTAGTAAATTCGTGCGAAACTCACACTCGGAACACTTATAAAACGTATATCGAAGGCGTCGAAATAAATAGGCCTTCGTGGTCTACGTACTTTTTATGCCTTAAGTAAATACAACATACCTGCTCAAAGGTATGCGTCTCGTCGTTGTACAACACGGTGCAATAGCAATCGGGCTGGTCCAACACTTGCAAGAGATCTATTTCCGTATCTTTTAATCTGTGGACAGAAATAATACTAATAGTAATAATAATAATAGATACCACCACAATCACTACTCCCAAAGAACGAAACGGAGTGTAAATTAACTACCCACAATGTCATCACATAAACGTTGGAACGTCGGGATGTGACGACCCCGTCGGCCTAGTGGTAATCTTCACGCCCAGGGCACCCACGTCTAGCCAAAGTTCCACAATGTAAAAGGTGGCAGGCCTATCGCCAACCGGGCACATATCCAATCCCGAGCAACATTTTTTTATTAGAAAACTGGAAAAAATACATTTTTCTTTTTGTTGCCCGACCCGGGAATCGAACCCGGGAGCTCACAGACATTTCCAACACCTGGACCGCTAGACCACAGAGACGATAATAGTGGTAATAAATAATTTAGGTTACTGGATCAGTAGCCAGTCACAACCAAGTAGTCTAATTCTATGCAGCAGCTCGCTCCTTAGCATCAGCGCTCACCACTGTCGAGTTCCATGCTAGAGTCCATATTCGGAATAGGACTTGTAAACTTCACTCAAAAATAACAGATCGACACATCAGTAACATCTTTGATGATTATAGGCGACGAATATCTTTTACATTTAGAAGCCCTGCCAGTATATAAATGATAAAAAAATACCAACCGCTTTTACTTTTTATTCAGATGGCTAAATACGGCTTCGAAAAGTTGAAACGAAATTTCGCCCGTATACAAATCCACGGAAATTCCGTAACGAACACTTACCGACATATGTGTTAGAGTCATACAGTTTGTTGGGATTTACTCTGTTCGAAAATGCGTATTGATTTTGCCGTACGGAATTGATTGGACTTTTAGCTATTTTTCGTTTTCCAGCATCGTCAAAGCCCTGATTTTTTTTTATCTTACATTGTTCTTAGTCACCGATCAAAGTATTGGTTTTTGTTTCGGGCAAAACCTTTTTATTTTTTATTTGATGCAACACTAGAAATTAGCTATGTAATTGGCTGCCGGAATGACTATGCAAAAATATATACACTAGATTTATAGATAAATTTGTAACATAATTAGATAAGTTTCGATTTTGACCGAAACTGAGAACATGGTTGAAAGTTCGGTTTCGGCTGAAAAACCAGTGTCGGTCGAATATTATTTTTTTTAAGTATGATTTTGTCCGTGTGCTGTCTAATGTGGAATCGCAAGAGTTTAAACTTTTTTTTTACTCATGGGACGCCATTGAAGTTTACGGTATGTCAAGATATATATACATGAGATCATTGGGCAGGCCAGGCGCGTGGTCCCGCGTCAGGAGCCGGAAGCAGTAGGACAGGCAGACGGAAGCCACTATCTTCATCCTTTCGAGTACCTCCGCGCTAACGCTCGTCTGCGCCTGCTCTTCATTACTGGGGGCCTAAAAATAAAACGAAAAATTATTATTAAAGCATGTCAACAGTTCTAACAGAAATGGCTATAGCAACCTTATCATTAAAGAAATAATTTTCGGAGTGATAGAAGCAGTTTCTCTTTAGAAAGATATTTCTTATCATCTACACAAGGTTATCTCGAATTAGGCAACGATATTTTAGCTAGAGACCCGGAATGGGGACCTAAAAAGGTAATAAATAATAAATTAAACTAATATTAAAAAGAAAGTCATTGTCGCTAAAAATACAGATCTCCAAAGTAGTCGCCGTATATCACGCAAGGTCACCAACCTTTAACGGAATATTAAAAGTGCTATTTGTTTATTTTGAATCTGATTTTTTAAAAATATTTTTTTACTATTCCAGTTATTTATCCACAATATCCGTCCTCAATTTCGAGCACTAATTTGAAAATACCTTATATAAAATGACAAAAGAAACTCACAGCGTGTAATTCACAAAACGGGTCCCTCTTCCAGGCCTCAGTGTCCCCACAGTCGCAACAGCCGCCGCCACCCGATTGGCCCATTTTGTATTTGTGGTGCCTGTGTGCCGACACCTTAAAGCACTCCACACACAGAACGCACGTGTTGTCCATACCTAGAAAAAAAATTGAGATTTTATTTTTTAAATAATATAAACAGAAGGAGTCTGTATATTATGTATGCCGATTGACAGATTGTCATTGTGTTGAAAACTAGATGTTGCGGCTAACTTCTTTTCACTTGTTCAGTTTGTAAGGTAAAAAAAAATTTTTTTGATAGTTTTCTCGCAGTCGAAAGGGATAAAAAGTATCCAATGCAGCCAAATCGATTTAAATATTCTTAAGCAATAAATAGTCTAACTAAAACGATTTCCTTTATATATCAATACTAGCAGTTTCACGCAGCTTCGCCTGCTCAACTTGGCTTGTAATGCACCGCCTATGTCACTCGGGGATAATGTAGCATTCTAGAGGTGAAAGAATTTTTGAAATCGGTCCAGTAGTTTCGGAACCTATTCATTTCAAACAAACAAAAAATCAAACCTTTCCTCTTTATAATATTATTATATATATTATAATATATATTATTAGTATAGACTAGTCGACCCAGCAAACTTCGTATCGCTTAACATGAACAGTTCCTACATAATATTTGATGCTCCGTTAGAAGCGCAGTCTGCCGGATCAAATGTAAAATATTCCAAAATCAAAGATTACTTACAAATAAAAAAATTGGTTAAAAATACATTTTCCAGTAGACCAAATCGTGAATCTAAACCATTATTGAATCCCCTTGAACACAAAACACAAAAAAATCACCAAAATCGCTGCAGTAGTTTAAGAGGAGTTCAGTGGCACACAAGCACACAAGAAATATCTATTATATTACATGATAAGAGTACTAAAGAAACCTTTACAATATGAACGCCTACCAGTAAAGTAAGAGTGAAGCACTTACCACATTCTCTGCAGCTGTAGGCCGGCTCCCCCTGCTTGAACACCCTTCCACAGAGCGTCGATCGTCGGGGTGGGGGAGGATGTGCAGTGTCCACCACACCCCAAACAAATTGTTCTAACGGTTGTATCAATAGTTTCGCGGCTAACTCTTCATCGAAGGACCAATCTGAAATTGAAAAAAAAAAACTGGAAAAATTACAAGAATTCTTCTAACCCTAAAATATGCAAATTATAGGCTTGTAATAAGAGTGTTATAAACATAAACCAATATAAACTATTAACTGTTGCAACATGTCTGCTAATTTAATTATAATACTTTAAATGCTGCAATGATCGTGAGATTCGGCACTCGATACTCTCTGCCTATTATGTAGGAACTTAGCTTGAAGATACGCACGTAATATACGCTGGAATAAAATGCATTGAATACACAAAAACAAGAAATACAGACACCTTACTTGATCAAATATTTGCCTGTCTTTTTCGGTCTTAGAATCTGAGCTTTCTTGATGGTCATTGGCGTTGTTGGTACCTATCATAAGATAATCACCAACCAAATCAACCACAAGGCTCGGGTTCGATTCCCGATGGGGTCAAGCATTTGAGTGATGAACATTTAGATGTCTGCAGTTCCGGGCCTAGGTGTTTATTAAATTTATTCTTGTATCAATTTAAGTATTTATATGTATAAGTATCGTTGACTAACAACCATAACACAAACATATAATTTGCTAACTTTGAGGTTAGATCCAATTTGTGTAAAAAAAAATAAGCAATAAGCAAGCAAAAATAAGTGTGAATCTCACCTAAACAGTTCCTATTAGGTTGGGGCGAGTAGATCCTCGGCACTGTGACGCGCCAGTGATCTTGGAAGTGGGCAGGCGTCAGGACACCTTCAGCCATCTTCGTCCTCCATAGCTCCACTACAGCGTCAGCTCTGGCCGGCAAGGAATACCTTGGAAAATAAAATATTAGATTGAGTACTAGATAAACATCCATGCTATATAATAAACTGGCTCAACCGACAGATTTTGACCTGTAAACATTGATTTTTTTCGATAAACATTCTCCTGGCAATAACTAACAAGACAAAAATATAATTAGCAATATTATTCGTCCATCCGTTCAAGCGAGATACGATAACCAAGGGAAATGGGGATTTTCGTTTTCACTACAGAGAAAACGGCTTTGTTTTATTGTTTTCTCCGTCCCTTTGTATGCTTAAATCTTTAAAACAACGCAACGGATTTTGATGCGGTTTTTTTAGATGGAAAGAGTTAACATTGAAAATATCTTAGAAAAAACAATGAGAATAGCTTAAAGAATATTTTTGGAAAAGAACGATTTCTTTAACTGACATTTTTAAGCTGTTATTAAAGTCTTAGTTTTCATTTAAATTACTACACATATTTAAGCCTTACTTATGAAAACCTGGTGTTAGTGGTCACAATAATCCGTAATAGCTCTACCATTTTTACAAAGATTTTTAAGTGTATCTATATTATATATGTGACAAATAGCTTTCAACCCATAATCTATCGATAAATCGCCCAAACTTTAAACAGCTAGTTTACATTGATTATAATACTTAAAATGCTTTATTACCAACTTTTTGATTCGGATAAATTACGTCCCCAATATGTATATTTTTAATAATTATATTATAAGGGCACTTTTACAATGGAGGATGAATCAGAGTGAATCATCGTATGTATGTCTGTGAGCTAATAGTAGAAACAAAATATTCCAGGAGCCAAATGACAGATATAAAAAAAACGAAAATAGGTTTGACTAAAGTATTTGTGATTTTACGTGGGATCGCTCTGATTTAAGACGAGTGTGAGTATCAGCACATGAAATTAATTATTAGGCCGCGAGCACAAGAATAAATTTATTAGAACGTTGCGATTACATTTTAAGTTATATCGAAGAAGCGATGCAAAATCGCAGGGCTACACAGAGAATAGAAATATATTAAGCATCGAGTCCTAGACATTAAAGTGAATTTGATAAAAAATTAGCCTAAAGCGTGTTTTGATTTAATTATTATTGAAATATTGAAAATATTGAAAAATTGTCATCACAATAACATAAATAAATATTCTATAGTAGCTAAATGTATCCTTACTTAATATTATGAATTCGAAAGTGTGTATGTAAATTTCGCCTTTAAGAAAATAGGACTTCGCAGATTTTTATGTTTTTTTTGTATAATTTCGACCTTGGAGAAGTCTTCATTTAACATTACATTATATCTTGATATCTGATAAAGTCATCCCTTTACGGAATTCCAAAAATCTAAAACGAATTTTGGAATTTCGTCCACACAAATTTACTAAAATTTCGTACAGCAAAATAACGGCAGGGCCGTAGATGTGTTTGAATTTGTGTTTTAATTTTTATGTACGGAATTAATCTGAATATCTATAATATGTGGCGGCCCTTAGAATATTTTTTAATAATACTTAACAATTTTTCCCCGCGATGTGTTTAGGTCATAAATAAAAATTCGAACCGGATATCTATTAAAGATCAGTCGATTTCTTAGGTCTTAACACCTGCTTCAGTACGAAATCTATCTGACATACTTTTGCTAGTTTACGGTTGTGTTAATAAAAAAAAACCATTAGAAATGTTATGTCTGTTTGTTCTCTCTAATATATGACATAGGTTTTAATAACTTGCACTAATTTATAGCTGACAATCTTCAAGATAAGTTAAAATAAATTTTAGGTTGGTCTTTAACGTGACCTCTTGAGGCAAATATAATTTCAAAATTGCTGATACGTTGAATGGCGACTTAATTGTGTATGAAATAAGATGTTCTTATTGTGTTGATAAAATAATATTAGTAAAACATTGTCGAAGTGAAAACTTCTTTAGCGGCGTTGCGCAATTTTTTTGGAATGGGTAAAAACTTTTAAACTCGCGTCAGGACACGTGACCCGATTCGTAAGACGGCGCTTGCGCCCTGCGCCATTTCTCTAAATTATTCCCTAACCATTCCAAAATATCAAAAATACACAACTTTAATATTCAAGTTTACACTTCTTTCGGCACTCCCGGAGTACAACCCGTCGTTTTTTTATCACGATAAGGCTTTCAGATCGCTCAAATCCGCTCCGGACAGTTAAAGCAAGTAAAAAGTATCTTCACGCCCATATTCCCGAAGAGGTAGGCAGAGACACAACCGAGACGCCCGCAACTAGCCGAAGACATTAAATCCCACAATGTGATAGGTGGTAAGCCTATTGCCAACCCGGCACAATTCCAATCCCGGGCAACGTTATTTTTAATAGAAAGTTGAAAATATACATTTCATATTTTTGCTGCCCGACCGGGAAACGAAGCCGGGATCTCATGTAGTGAAGTCCAACAACTGAACAGCTAGACCACAGAGGAATTATTGTGTTAATAAAATGGTATTAACAAAATATAGTTTTATCACGATAAGGCTTCAGGTCGCTCAAATCCGCCCCGGGCAGTTAAAAAGGACAAATCATTTAAAAATGCGAAGCACTGGTCACCAATGCACCATAAACAAGATAATGTCCTTAAACAATTTATATATATCTATAACATTACCCCATAATCAGGTCATCGACACTCGTAAACCTAAACACAGAGTAGAAATAATCAGAGGCGATGAAAAAACACGATAAATTCACAACACCACAAAATCAAACTGATCGTCAGATTGGCATTCCGCCACTTGAGACTAATCTAAATATAAAAAAAAAACGACACGAGCGTACGAGTGACGATATCGCGATCTTGATTGAATAATGATTATAATATTAGGTGCATTTTTAGTTTAGGTTAGTTTTAAGTTGACTTTTTTAATTTTTTTTCTCACTGCTTGGAAAATATTTTACTTTAAGTTACCGATTATGTAATCGCAAGTAATTGAATATTACTATTTTTACACATATTAAAATATACTAAACTTATTTACAAATACAATTAAATGCGTAAAACAGATCAGGAAATATGTGTTTAGTCAACATGTGCCTTTTTTAAAAATTTTAATAATTCTAAATGCGATGACGAATCGAATGACACCTCGATCATAATTTTCCGAGGCGAGCTAAAAATTTTGACCTAAAAGGCATATGTTGACTAGACTATTAGATTAGGGATTGGAACATTTTTGATAATTTATATCTAACTAGCTGTTACCCGCGGCTTCGCCCGCGATAAATTGAGATGTAAGCTATCCTATCTCTCAAGTTGGATCGAACTGCACATGGTGTGCGAATTTTATTATAATCGGTTAAGTGGTTTAGGAGTCCATTGAGGACAAACATTGTGACACGAGATTTATATATATTAGATAGAAAAAACGAAACATCGACATTAATTTCAATATTATGTGCTTTCGCGGCTGCATTCAGAGACTTGAAATAACATTTAATCAGTATTCAAGTTAAAATTTTGTATAGAAAATAACGACTTACTGACTGATTAAAAAATAATTGGCGTATCTGTGTGCGGCCGTCAATATACAAACATAAGTATCTATCATTAAATACTAACTATTGCCCGCGATTTCGTCAGGGTATTAAGCTCCCATAACTCTCCCGCGGGAACTTGTTGAGATGTCGGGTTGGACAGTTTTCAGGGATGGTTCGGGGGAGCTGACCATCCTGACTTCAAATTCGATCGGGATTGAGTACCGAACCCCCTTTTTAATAGTAAAAAAAAACTAACATCAATACACATCCTAATATATCATTAACCGACTTGGACAAAAGAGATTATATGTTCGACTCTTATATTTTATGAATGGTAATCGATTTCCGCCTAATTTCTGAACTGAAAAAGCGCACTTCCGAGGTGGTCCCGTTGGCAACAAGTCTGGATCTATCATAGGATCGTACCCAAATCTAAGAAAATACTCATTTTCTTGTACGAATATAATTTACATATCCAGATCGAAGTCGGTTTCTTGCAGTTTTAGTTGAAGCATATATTCAGTGTATCCAACACTAATAATACCTATTTATTATTTGGTTTAGAAACACACATTTGACATTTAGAGATCGAGGATAAGTAAAAATGTGTCTCAAGGACGAGACAGAGACTAAACAAAATTAGTAATAGAGCCTGTAACAAATCCATAAATACTCAGCCCGAATTTGAACTCGACATACAAGGAGCTATGATTTAAATGTAGTTGCTGCCAATACCTACATCTTTTCTATTCACTAAGTAGGTCAATGGGACAGGTATAGTCTAGCAAGTATTATAATATTACTGCATTTTTTTACTCTAGCTAAACAAATATAAGTATTAACATTCTTCAACATAAATGAGAAAGAACATAATAATCAACAAAACACTAAAAATTTCAATGATTTTCAGTGTGAAGGGGTGTAGGCAGAGGCCCAACCAGGGCACCCACGACTTGCCGAAGACATTAAGTCCCACAATATGATAGGCGGCAAGCCTATCGCCAACCGGGCACATATCCAATCCCGGGCACGTAAATTTTATTAGAAAATTTAAAATATACATTTATATTTTTTTTATGATGCCCCACCCGGGGATTGAACCCGGGACCTCAAGAAGTGAGGTCCGACGCCGACCGCTAGACCACCGAGGCGATTAACTATAATTAAAAATCAGTGGAAGCTTCAATGCCCAGTTGCCAAATGCGGCTGATGTTTAATTCTGGTTCGAATCTAATCTATCATGAAACATTTTTAAGCAATCTCATAACTCTTCTTCTTTGGAATTTCTGATGTCAATAAACACGCATCGGCTGTGAAAACTAAAGATGGTACTGATGCATTGCCAAGCTGAAACTAAGTAGGTAGGTATTTTCTGTTGGTAATGGATAAGTAAAAATTTCGTGTGCTAGAAGTATCCGTACCACTAGCATGAACATAAATCGACGCTTTCAAATTCAAAAGATTGGCGATACAGATTTTATCCGTAGTTGGTGTGAACAGTCTCAGAAACCGATGTGATTGTTTGAAAAAAAAACCTAATGAATGTGGAGGAAACTAGACAAATCTGCACGGATCGTGACACATGGCACTCGACATTGTCTATCTATTGCATAAGGGACATGGCGTGAAGATATGTGTATCCCCGGTCCTTAAGAAGTATGTGACGTTGGAATTCGGTATTTAAAGTGGACGAAAAACGTGTTAGAAGCTTTCGTTACTAAGATAGTTACCGACGTAGTTAATATTTTATTGAATCAGGCGTTACTTTGCGGAAATTACATCCTCAGGAATTCGACCGACACTCGTGTGTCGTCGTTTGTACGGTACGGTCGAATTCCTAAGGATGCCTCGGTGTAGAGGCGAAACGAGTGTGGTGAGTGCTTCGACAAAGTTGGCGAAGGACGTGACAAGTGGTTTTGTTTCCCGTGTTCGAACTCTATTTGTGATCTGGTCGCGGAGGTGGGAGGTGGGAACTTTAGGTAGGGTTGTCACATGTAAAGAACGTGACAATTTATATTGTTTCCCGAGCTCTTCCTATATTCGTGTTCTGGTCACGGAGGTGGGTGGTGGGAACGACATTTAGGCTTGTCAAATTCTGTGTCGTTTGGAGGATTATTTGCCACAACAGTTACATTGCTTACGCGGAATTAGCAAAATAAAGGCTTATTTTACATCTGACGTAGTTAATAAATGGGAGGAAGTCTGTTCATTCAGTCCCTTACTTGGCGTGAAGATAAGAATGCACGTGTGAAAATAGATTCTCGTCCGAAACGTCTCTCCTCTGTGGTGAAGTGCGATATAGGACTTGACTCCATGAGGTCTCGAGTTCGATACCCTGGTCGGGCAACAAAAAAAATGTGGTTTTTATATTTTATAATAAAAATAACGTTGCCCGGGAATATGCCCGGTTGGCGATAAGCTTGCCACCTATCACATTGTGAGACTTAGCGTCTTCGGCTAATCGTGCATGCCTTAGTTGTACCTCTGCCGACCACTTCGGGGATATGGGTGTGAAGGAGCTTTCATCCGAAGCCGTTATTATAAAGTTGCTGAGTATCTCATGTGTCGTCGTTTGTACAGTACGGTCGAATTCCTGAGGATACCTCGGTGTAGAGGCGAAACGTACGTCGAGTGCGATTTGGTGTTCTCTGTGGCGAGTGCTTCGACAAAGTTGGCGAAGGACGAGACAAGTGGTTTTGTTACCCGTGTTCGGACTCTATTTGTGATCTGGGGGGTGATTATGTAACTCAGTTACCGACTCAAAATGGATGAGTGTACATCGAATCGCTGTCAAATGACATGTTTTGTATTTGCTATCACACAAATACAATAGAGATAGCAAACACAAATGACGTCATTTGATGTACACTTTTACAGTTTGAGTTGACAACCGAGATACATAATCACCCCCCTGGTGTGGGAATGGGAACTTTAGGTAGGGTTGTCACATGTAAAGAACGTGACAATTTATATTGTTTTCCGAGCTCTTCCTATATTCATGTTCTGGTCGCGGAGGTGGGTGGTGGGAACGTCAATTAGGCTTGTCAAATTCTGTGTCGTTTGGAGGATTATTTGCCACAACAGTAACACTGCTTACGAGGAATTAACAAAATAAAGGCTTATTTTACATCTGAGTATAGTCCGAATAAACGAAAGCATTCGCTCACTTTTGGTGATTAACTGGCATAAGGCATTTCAAGAAAGCAAAACATAACACTATCACCTTGTTTTGAGACTGTTTGGTCCGTTCTGTCTGACCTAGCCTATTGTGTGCACAGCGGGGAAGCGTTTCGCTCTTAAATTCAGTTCCTTTCGCTGGTAAAGGTCTAACATATTTCTTGTTAAATAAATATCGCTACACCTACCTATCGCCTTACCTACCGGTATTCCAAATTGCAATTTGGCCGGTAAACCTAAAAAAACCTAAAACCTAAATCTTTACGCCCGCCTCACCGAAGGTTTAGGCAGAGGTACAACCATACCACGACTAGCCGAAGCCACTAAGTCCCACAATGTGATAGGCGGTAAGCTTATCGCCAACCGGGCACATATCCAATCCCGGGCAACGCTATTTTTATTACGAGTAGAAAATTAAAAATGCATAATTTCTAATTTTTATCGTTTCCCGACCAGGGGATCAAACCCGGGACCTTGAGAAGTCAAGTACGACGCCGGACCGCGAAACCACAGCGGCGACCTAAAAACCGGTAAACCTAATCACACAAGATGTGAAAACTCGTTTCTTCGAGTCGAAAAATCACTTAGAAGTCTAACTTAATAAATTCTTGTTATAAATTATGAACTAGTTTCCTCTACAGCATTTAATTATTAGAACACAAGCACAATAGATCGCAATGTTTAAGAAGAAAAACAAATAAAGTAGGGGTTGTTAAAAGGTAGGGGTTGTATATCTCCGCCTTGTACCGGATAAATAGAGGAAACGAGAGAAGGTTTTTGCGTAATTAGGCCACAGATGTATTAGTTTGTTTGGACTGATCAAAACTATTATATCTAGTTCCTCCATCATTCCGTAATTGATAAACAGTATTCCACAAAAAAGAGCAAAGCAAGAATGGATCCGCAGGCGTGGACCTATAAAAGACCAGGACTAACACTTGGAAACTAAGGCAGACAGTACGTCAGGAGTGTCGTTAATCCCAATCGAGAAGGTTGTAGACCACCCGTTCAAGGAAGAGTGTCATAGGGACTATAGGCTGGGATGTAAAACTTGTAGGGAGTCAAAAAGTTGACGGGACAGAGAACCTAGTAGCAGGTCCCGCGAGGTTAGTAGGGCCATTACTTGGTAGAGGGTATATCTGGGCTAAAGCGACAAAAAGACCGAAATTTTAACGCCGTAAAAACATAATAATTAAAAGAAAAAAGGAATTTCATAACAATTTCATTTCTCTTTTATAGTGCCACAAGTCATACTTTGTATACTGCATGTCATACGGCCAATGTTAATAATGTATCTCAATCTAATGGATTTCAAGCAATCTAGATAGCTGCGTATCCGCCGGCCTATCCTATACCTAATTCTCATATTTATCCTGTGCCCAGATATATTACTGGCAAGCGATAACATAAACATGGATCAAAATATCAATCTTGGACAGCGAGTTTTGGATTAGGATTGATTATTAATATTGGCCGATAGTCAACAAGAGACTAGAGAATTTGTGTATTCAAAATCAATAGAATATTACCAAAATTTTTATGTTATAACAAGCCTTTATTTGTAAGGATTATGCTAGCAAAACACGATGGAATGATTTTACCACGACCAGTTCAGTCTCATCAGCATCAGCTCAATGATCTTATAACATTGCATTGTCGATAAAGTTATGTACGTGTGTTAAATTCCAAATAAATCGAGTGAGACTAACTTTAAAATCAGTCTAAAGAGTTGTCCCTCACTAACACGAACAGATTAAGGTAAATAATAGCTTGTAATTAGAGTAAGTTTCCTTACGAAAGGAGCAATCACCTCGTTCATCATTCTCAAAGCGATACAAAACTTGAATTCATCACGACAATATGACATATATTATTCACATACATACAAAAGAGTGCTCTCATTAAATGACATACATCAACTGAATGTGAACTTCAAAATGAACGACGTAAAGTTCATTCTCGCCTGAGCCACACACAACGGAAGCTGGCATTTGACCAAGTGATCAGGGCAACATGGTTACCTGTTCCCTAAAAAGACCTTGTAATTGACATTGAACTTCTTGCACACAAAATATTGCATACATACTTATCTTCACGCCAAGGCGTTTGCAAGGTAGCCACGGAGCATAGAATGCTAGTCGCCAATCACGTTTCCAACAGACCTGCCTCGACGTTCCTCCAACATTCATAACTCTTTTTATACAAAATCCGAATTCCAAAACCGGCGTGTTTGTATGAAAAAGATCAATCCAACACGCCGGTTTTGGAATTCGGAGATTCTCGACACTACTCTCGGACACACACTCTTAGTGTTGTGCACTTAGTGCCAAAGATCATATTCACACAAACACCCTGTTTTGTTATAAATTCTGTAAACTTTTTTTCTTGTAAATACTGCAGAAGAAAAAAACAGAAAAAATGCTCTTGCAGATTTTACTGTAAGGTAAATTATCCAAGTAAGGCGTTTAAGGCGAGAGATCGAGCGAAAACTCACTGCTTTGGGGAGGAAAAAATGTAACTCCAAAAGTTTGTGAAGCTTTTTATATTGTATAAATATTAATAAAATATTTACACACCACAAAGCCGTAGAATATGTTGACATACTTGAAAATTTTTTACCAACTTCTTAATAAACTTATTCCGCAAAACGAATGATTTTCAATTTATTTAATAAATAATTAATGTTTACTGAAACCGGAAGTAGAGTAATTTTTTCGCAAAAAAAAAACAGATTAAAACCACTAAAAAATTATAAGCTTATATTAAAAATAATTTTGAAATTGGAAACTTACTTTTTTATAACTGCCAATATATCCTCGTGGCACATTTTAATTGAACAATCTTCTTTTGCTTTTTTACAACAACGCTCAAATAATTGTTTAATAAACATCACAATCAATGCTTTAGGCACAGAAATACAAATATCTGCCGATTTATTTTTCTCAAGTATTTGTTTTGAGAAATTATTTCCTACTTATAATACTTTCAAAAAAAGAGTTTATTAATTTAATTTTTTTCGAATTAATTCTAAAATCTTAATTAGAATTATTATTATTTCAATAAATACTGTCGATGGATAAGCACTTCGCACATACCAAACTCCAAAAAAAAAACTCAATGAATCGCTTAACGTAAATAAAAACAGCGAAAATAATAATTTTAACATAAATTGACTTTTTCAATACTTTAAGAATTCATCATCAAAAATAAGAAAAAAGTTCAAACATTTAATTCGTAAGAGTTCTTGACCTAATTCTTTTTTTGAATTATTGTTTTTCACAAAACAAACAGTAGCATTATAAATCACAATGATTGGGTGGTGATATAATTTTTTCAGTAAATAAAATAAAAATTGTGCGTAAAATTTGAAACAAACAAAACGCGTAATAAAAATCTCCGTAGATCACACACGATATATCGCAACACCAAACGTATGTTACACTGTAGGGCGATAAGCCCGAAATGCCAGTATCAACAAAAACACAATAAAATAATCAATAGAATAAACTCATTGTTATTTATTATCATTAGAGATTAGAAGTTAGATACTAGAGAATGGGGGGTCGACCTTATTAAGGGTTTACCTCTTTGCCAAAGGAAGCTTATGATTTACGACTGTATAATAATAATAAATGTCTGGACAAGTCACACAAATTGAATCTAACCCCAAAGTAAGCAAATTATATGCTTGTGTTAGTCACGTCATTATGATTCTAATAGATATATAGAATAAATATAATAAACTCCCAGACCCTGTGATCTCACAATGCCTGCCCCCATCGGGAATCGAACCCGAGCCTCGCAATTGGTAGATGTAGTTAGGCGTGTACGCTAGCTACTCGACCAACGAGGCGATCAAATATAAATGTACCTTCAATGTTTTTTTAAATATTTCAACTCGGTAATCAGAATACGTAAGGTCCTGGACGTAACAATTTTAAAAATATCATAAATAAAAAAAGTGTAATAAAAGTATAGCATTCAATTTATATAGTAATTAATATGCCCCGTGTTGGTCCGGGCTCCTTTGTAGAATAGACCATCTGCCTTCCTGTGCCAGGCAGCTCGTAAAAGGCGAGCATAGGCTTGCTGTCAGTAACACCGTGACATCTGACTAGGTGGTAGAGTTTCGCAGCGACTCACTCGGATTGATACCACCGCCTTACCTATTCCTGCCGCCATAACGTCATGACGTGTTCCGGTTCGGAGGGTAAGGTAGCCGGTAAACTTGCTTTTGCTCGAGGCCTAACATCGGCCTCTGGTTGGCAACGCACCATTACTACCTTTGGTGTCTCTAGGCGACGGGAATTTCTTACCATTAGGAAATCCGTCTGCTTGTTTGCCTTCTAATGTCATAAAAAAAGTGTGATTTTTTACTTATTCAATCAAATATTAGGAATCTAGGCACAATTCGAGCACTAATTTGAACAGGCCTTATTTACGTAATTACGAATATACTTACAGTAAACCACAGTTATAAATAGAGGAATTGAACAGGCAGGTGACATCATCATATACCGCTTAAGTAACAAGAAAGTGGTTGGTTTTCATACTGATTTAAAAATTAAAGACGTGATTTCCCGGCCAAATTACATAAATTGTTCTGACCCCAAAATAAGCAAATTATATGCTTGGGTCGTGGGAGTAATAAATGATATCAATACATAGAAATACATAAAGAAATACTGGAATAAATTTAATAAACACCTAAGCCCGCAAATGGAGACAATTAAATGTTCATTACAGTAATGTCAGACAACTTCGGGAATCGAATCTGAATCTGGCGGTTGGTCGGTAAGCGTTGGACAGGTACGCTGACCATTCGACCAACGATGTGGTCATAATCCAATAAATAAAAGTCTACGTTTATGTTTTTACACCTTAACCGTCTTAATAAACGGGGAGTAAAATACTCCAAGGTTCAACCTGGTATTATAGTCTTTATTATAACGTAATACAGTCTATAATATCAACTTAATTAAAAAAAAAAACTAAATTTTACTCCTACCTTAGTCCATTTTTATTAATAAGACGGTTAATGCATAAGTGGATATTATTTTATTTGAATTTAAGTGGTAACAAATATATTCTTTTATAATTCTAGAGTTTGAAAAGAACTCTCGTATTATAAAAATATTTAAAACAATTTAAATGAAAATAAGTTTCAAAAACTAACTTTAGAGCCGAAATATCTAATATTCTTTATCAGTTTTGTTAGTTCGTGCATTCTGTACAATGTGACCACTATAAAAACAATCAAGCTGACAAACTAAACGAATTTATCTAAACTTAAAATGAGATGGCGCGTCTTGTTTTTTTTTTTTCAAGAATATGACTACAAATTATGTGAACTAAGCATTACAATGATCCATTTTCGAGAAATTAGTCTCAGTAGCAATGAATGCTAACAATTGTAAATTTATTTATTTAATTTAACCGCTTTTCATTGAAAATATGAAGTCCCGGGTTCGATTACCGAGAGGGGAAACTTAATATTTGTTTTTTTTTAAATTTCCAATAAATCAATGTTGTCCGAGATTAGATTAGCGCCCGGTTGGCGATAGGTTTGTCATCTACCACATTGTCCGACTAAGTAACTTCAACAATTAATTAACTAACTTAATTAAGAGGCAATTATAATCCGCGAGTCAACAGAGCTCGTGCAATCAGTTAATCTGTTATCAAAAGACGTGTCATCGAACACGTTCAATTGAACACGTCTTATTAGACACGTCAACGCATTATTCATTTAGCTACCATTAATATCAAATAATCCAGACCTACAGTCGTGGTCAACTAATTAGGGACATGCAAGATAGTGAAGAACAAAAACCGGTTATGTACATACAAATATTAAACCCTATTGATTTCTCAGTAACTATTATTTGCATAATTTGGTCCGATTATTATGCTTTAAATGGCTGTAAATAAAAGAATAAA